>JAVXUO010001159.1:0-26516 GCA_033065855.1 Escallonia rubra
TTTATTTTTCATTAGCGACGGATATTCCGTCGCTAATTATATTTTTAGAATTTTATTTTATTTTCTTTTTTGTCCAATTAGCGACGGATTAAATATTTGCGACGGAATATTCCGTCGCTAAAAAACTATTTAGCGACGGAATATTCCGTCGCTAAATATTTAATTGACAGGAATATTTTAGCGACGGAATAAATCCGTCGCCAAAAGTCAATTTTTTTTTATTTTTCAATTACCTAAACCTGTACAGAAATACAATTCTCAACAACGCGCAATAAGCGAAATACAGAAAGAAATATATATAATCAATTATAAAAAATATTTATTATAAAAGAAACTCATACATTTACAAGCCGGGAACCGGAAATAGCCGGTTAGGAGAGGGGAGAAGAGTACAACCCGGCGCGCGGGGGGGGGGGGGGGGGGGAAGCTAGGAACGGGCACGGGAAGGGGCTCATCAGGGGTTCCCGAGTCCCGGATCTGGATCCTGCTGAACCGGGGCCGGGGCGACTGGTCCAGCAGTGCCCTGCTCCCTCATCATCTGGCACACCACTGTAGCAATGCGCCGGATCTCCACGTCGTCCAACTGAGGCCGAGGAGCCGGTGTCTGTGGAGGGGCAGCAGGGGGTGAGGACGCTCCTATCACAGCACGAGGAGTCATGCTAGGCAGGCCGTGTATGCGGCCTTTCGGCCGATTCACGACCTCCAGCGTATCCAGCCATCGCTTCAACCCCCCAGTACTCGCAGCCGTACTAGTGGACGCTGATGGCTGTCCGGACTGCTGCTCGGACCCCCTTAGCTGTTCATACGAGGCCTGCAAAAATAGTGGTTTAACGATATGTTAGGGCATTAATTAACGAAACAGACATTGAGGATAGAAAGAAAAAACATTAACTTAAATAAATTGACTCACATCGATCCGCCGGGCAATATCTGAAATATAGTCGCCCGCCTGGTGCGTCTCGTCCTTGTCCTTCTTCCGCACGTGCGTCTGAGTATAGGTCAGAGCTATGACCTCATCCTCCTCTAGATCCGGGTGCTCGACCGCGTTCATGTGTCGGACGATGTCGTGTGGCACCGACCCCCCCGTGTGCGTCGGATCTCTGTTCTGTCTGTTCTCAGCCCCGCTCTTACTCTTGGCGTCCCAACCTGGATCCGCAGCCCACCGATCTATCATCTCCCCCCATACACGGGGAGATATCCAATGTGGGGATATCTCGTCATGTCCGTCATCGGGGCACCCGCGGGCAACGCCTTCTTCGCCCGGTCCCGTGCATCGTGGAGCCATCGGCGGTAATTCTTGCCGATGTAGGCAAAGAAAGCCTGCTGCCCCAGTCCCTGCTGCTCAGGCGTATCAAACGTGAACCCCTCCTGTAATGCATTCAATAACACAAATTAACAACATAAAACAAACTGTAATTTAACATTTACTAACGCTGAAAAAAATACTTCACCGTACCAGCCACTCCTCCCATAGGGCCTCCCTCGCAGCGGCATCCCAGTCCTTCCAGTACAGGCGTGGCTCGAAGAATCGGCCCTTCACAAGAACGCCGATCTTCGTCCTCGCCATATTCTCCAGGATCCTGCCAAAGAAGTAATTAAATTAATTAATACAGTTCAAATATAAATTAACACCCAAAAATTTTAAACATAAGGCATGAGGTGATATTTTTAGTACTTACAGGCCCTCCTGCATGAGCGTAACTCTCTGTTTACGCTGGGGGTCGATGCGTACCCCGCGTGTCGGACCACGGCCTCGTCGAGATCCTACAAAACACAGACATTAATACAGTTCAAATATAAGGCTAGCGAAAATGTACGAAACACCGTTATCAACTATACCTGAGGTAGAACCCACGGAAGATGGAGACGGCAGGGGCGACGGAATGGCTGGGGCGACGGCGATGGCGGCGACGGTGACGGCGACGGTTGGGGCTGGGCCCCCGATGGCTGTCCGCGATCACTCTGTGCCTCGTCATCAGTAGGCAATGACGAGGTGGGACTAACCGGAGGGAGCAGCTCGGCGTCCAGCCCGGCCACGAATAGCCCGTATCCTATCCATATCTGACTTCATATAGATTATATACAAAGACATTAACACGTGAAAAACAATAATTTAGGCATAAATCATCATCGGCACTATATATATATATATATGAACGGATGTGCAAAAACACATCAATAAACACCAAGTTCTAAAATGTTACTACATTTTTCCCGTGATGTTACAACATTACAAGTCAATCATTTTCAGTTTGCGAATCATCTTCATCACTATCCTCGTCGCCCTCTTCTTCGTGGGACTCGTCGTCCTCTTCATCTTCTAATTCATCCTCTTCATCAGTAGACTCGGTCACATCATCTCCAACACTTTCAACATCTTCCGCGTCATCATCTACGACTTCTTCTCCCACAAGAAGTGTTGTTGGAAGAGGAAGATCGTCCTCCTCGTTGTTGACCTCAACAGGGAACAAGACACGTGGTTGGTCGGCTTGAAAGGAGTCTAGCTCACTGTCATATGTCACGGGCAATTTCTTGGACTTGATAGTTGTATACCAATGAGATTTGGGATTGGCGACGTCCTCCGCGTAAAAGACTTGTACAGCTTGACTAGCAAACACAAAGGGCTCGTCTGATGCAAGTCTTGACTTGACATTGACATCTACAATCCCTTGAGAGCTAACACGGATTCCTCTGCTGCATGTGACATCGAACCACGTACACTTGAACATTACCAGGCGGTTTTGGGAACCCAGATATGTTAGCTCAACAATCTCATCTAGCTCTCCGTAAAAATCCATGCAATTCTCGGCATAACAGTCGCCGTTGACCAAGACTCCACTGTTTTGGGTTTGTTTTGTTCGGTCATCATCTTTTACGTTAAACCTAAACCCGTTGATGATATAGCCTCCGTAACAGGATGTTTGTTTGTTAGGGCCTTCGGCTAGTAATTTCAAGCAGGAGGCCACTGGTCTATCCATTGACTGAACCTATTGTAGATGACGGTAAAAATTAAGGATAAATCAGTATACTAATTGGCCACAGAACTGTATATAACACATAATATAATTTCGTTAAATAATCTTACACGGATTTTGAACCACTGTACAAATTGTGATTTCCGGTGAGATTCAAGTCCAGCGGGATCAGTGATTAAAGATTCCGCATCGAACTCACTGCAAACCAATATGCATTTAACTCGCTTAACACACACTTTCAATTATGTACAGCAATGTAAGTGAATTAAGACTTTAACTTACTCAACGAATGCCGAAACTTCATCGCAATTTAGAAGGGCATATATTGTTGCAGCACTGTACTCTTCATCTGTTAGCCATCGAGTATACGTTCGGCCGAACGGACTACCTGACTGCTTGAATATTGACAATTGCCCTTCCAAATTTGTGCTTGCTCCGGGATCATTTCGGCCTAGTTGATTTAACCTTGTACCAACATCAGAACCGAAATATTGACTACAAAAGTTTACAAGTTCTTCCATTACGTAAGCCTCCGCAATTGAGCCCTCAACCCGAGCCTTATTACGGACTTTTTTCTTTAAATGGAACATGAACCTAGAAGTTTAGGGAATCGAGTTAGGTGGAATATCAATGATAACAGATGTCGCATTAAGTGTAAACGAACAACTGTAACAATTTAAGGATTACCTCTCGAAGGGATACATCCACCGATATTGCACGGGTCCACCCATCTTAGCTTCATATGCCAAGTGAACAGGCAGATGCTCCATTGAATCAAAGAACGAAGGTGGGAAGATTTTCTCCAGCTTGCAAATCGTCACCACAATGTTCTTCTCAAGCACTTCCATGTTACTCACCCGGATCGTAGAAGAGCATATATCTCGAAAGAAATGAGATAATTCAGTCAAAGTCTCGCAAACAACCCGTGGCAACAGTCCCCGGAAGGCAATAGGAATGAATCTCTCCATGAATACGTGGCAGTCGTGACTCTTCATCCCTTGGAACTTGCATTCCGATACATTGCAACAACGAGATATGTTGGACGCAAACCCATCCGGAAGCTTCAAATTCTTAACCCACTGACAGACCTTCTCCACTTGTTTCTTGTCTAGACAGTAAGGTGCTTTCGGAAGTATGGTCCTCCCACTGACTGTCCGAGGATGCAATTCACGGCGTACACCCAACTGTTGTAGATCCCTTCTCGCTTTAAGGTGATCTTTCGATTTGCCCTTGAAATTCATCACTGTGTTGAACACATTATCAAAAACGTTCTTCTCAATATGCATCACATCCATGTTGTTTCGGATAACGAGCGTCCTCCAGTAGGCTAACTCCCAGAAGATACAAAATTTTCTCCAGTTGTGCTCTTTCCCGAACCCTGCAATCTTCTGATCCGGCACACCCTTACCGTGTGGTATGTCAGTATCAAGTGCCTCCAGGTGTGAGAGTACTTCTTCACCAGATGGGTAGTCCAGCGTGACAACCTCACGCTCGATTGTCCCGTCAAATTTATCCTTCTGCCTACGAAACTGATGGCCCGGTGGCAAAAGCTTACGGTGACATCCGAACCACGAGGCCTTTCCGCCGTGCTTTAACGTATGACCGGGGTTCACGCCCATACAAGCAGGGCATGCTAGCTTCCCATGTGTGCTCCAGCCACACGTCATTCCCAATGCGGGGAAATCATGTATAGTCCACATCAAAGCAGCCCTCATCTGAAAATTTTGTTTAAGGGATGCATCATATGTTTCGACTCCATGATTCCATAATTGTTTTAACTCATCAATCAACGGCCTTAAATACACATCTATGTCCTTACCGGGACTCTTCGGCCCCGGAATAAGCAACGACAAGAACATATACGGCTTCTTCATGCACATGCCTGGTGGAAGGTTGTAAGGGACAATAATAACAGGCCAACAGGAGTAAGGCGTGGTAGACTGACCGAAAGGGTTGAACCCATCGGTTGCCAGACCAAGTCTAACATTCCGAACTTCCTGAGCAAAAACTGGATGCCTGCGGTCAAACTCCTTCCACGCCTCTCCATCAGCTGGGTGTGTCAGCACATCGGCATCGTTGCTGCGAGTCTCACGGTGAGCCCTCATATGTTCAGCCGTACTGGAGGAGTAGTACATTCTCTGAAGCCGTGGTGTGACCGGGAAATATCGCAATATCTTCCATGCAATGTTTTTCTTCTTCCCTTTGTCCGGTTTGTACCTCGAATGATCACACACTGGACATAATGACAAATCCTTATTCTCTTTCCAGAATAATACACAATCGTTATTGCACGCATCTATCCGGTCGTAGCTCAACCCAAGTTTCCTCATCATCTTCTTCGCGTCATAGTACGACGGCGGTAGCTTTTCACTTTCAGGCAGTATTTCTTTGATGAAGGTAACAAACTCGTTAAAACCTTTCTCACTCAGCCCGTGGTCTGATTTCAACTGTAATAACCTACTAACCGCAGACAGCCGTGTGTGTTTCGGAGCTCCATCCCACAGCGGCTCTTCCGCAGCTCTCAACAACTCATAAAACTGATGAGCCCCCTTGTTCGGTGGTTGTAGCCTGTCGTTACCCCAGTCAACATTAGCATGCCCAGCATCCATAATCATATCTCCAAAATCATATCGTGCCTCCTCCCCCTAACTTCAGTTTGACTAGCCAGGTTGGACGACAATACTATCGTTTCCCCGTGCTGCGTCCACCTTGTGTATCCACCCATAAAACCGTACCGACGAAGATGCCATTTTACTTCAATTCTTTTTCTCCAGTGCAACAACTCACATCTACCGCACGGGCACCTTATCTTATCAAGGTCAACATGTGCAGGATGCGCATAAGCGAAGTCGAGAAATTCGTCAACGCGACACTCAAAATCTTCAGCATTCTTCCTTTTCATCCAACTTCGATCGACTGACATGACGACTGAATTATCGTACTGTATACCACCTTCAATAATGACCAGTGATTAGGCATTGCCGATGTAAATATCAATGCATGAATGTTACAACATGTCTACATATTTCCCCTCCACTCTTGAACAGGTAGTGGTCCTATCCCATTCAGAAAAGCACATGTTTATAAAACAGTGAATAACTCATGCTTAGTCCGATGTCTGTGGAAAATTCGGCAGCACCTCCCCGCATTTCTCCAAGTACACCACATCGATTAGGTGTTCTAACATTCATCTAACCTTGCTCAGGAAGGTTTGACGGATGTTAGAACACCAGATCTGTATGCACCCGGAGAAACACACGAGAACGTGTACCAAATATCCACGACATAGAACATAAAGCATGAGTCAAAATACTGTTTTATAAACAATTAGCTTTTCCAAATTGTCCAAACTGGACATCCAAAGGCTCATTACAAGGCATTACTTTGTAATGAGTACCTTTGAACGGGAACTAAGGGTTTCTATGCATGCATGTGTTCAGAAATTGATAAGATATGCAAGAATCTTTCCGAAATATCAAAACTGCAGAATGATCGTTGCATATGTTATCAATTCCACATTAAATAGAACTCGTTGGCAACGAGTTGAACCATCTCGTTGCCAATGGACTTCTCAAAACAACAATTAATATAAAGAAGGCAGGGTTTGTAAACAACGAGTAATTGAACCATCTCTGGGCAACATGGAGTAATTATGGGATGTACAAGGGCTAATTAGGGCTAACTGGGTTATTAGGGAACAAGACACGATTATTAATTATAGCTGATTAGAGTTGATTAGGACTAATTAGGGTTATTTAGTCCTAATTAGGGTTTAATTATGCCGAGTAGTGCTGATTAGTCCTAATTAGGGCTAATTAGGCTTAATTGGGTTATGTTAGGGCTAATTAATGTTAATGAGGGCTAGTTTCGGATAATTATGGCTAATTATGGTTGATTATGAATAATTAGGGTTTAATTGTGCCGAGTAGTGATGATTAGTCCTAATTAGGGCTAATTAGGCTTAATTGGGTTATGTCAGAGCTAATTAATGTTAATGAGGGCTAGTTTCGAATAATTATAGCTAATTAGGGTTGATTAGGACTAATTAGGGTTATTTAGTCCTAATTAGGGTTTTGATGGTGCTGAGTAGTGTTGATTAGTCCTAACTAGTGCTAATTAGGCGTAATTGGGTTGTGTTAGTGCAAATTATGACTAATTAGGCTAACTACAATCAATATGCGCATAATTGGGTTCATTTGGGCTAATTTGAGGTAATTACAGCTAATTTGAATTTCATCAGGTTCTTAGGGTTAATTAAAACTAATTAGGCTCGTTAGAGCTAATTAGGGTTAATTGATTTACTAAAATATTGTTAATCAGGACTAATTAGGGCTAATTATAGCCAGCGCTGGAGCCACGATTAGATTCCAGGGGGTGCATGCTAAAAATGTCGCATTAATTAACCTAACTAACCTAAATTTAATGCACATTCAACAACCTCAATTCCGACACCTCATATAGGGTGTCGATATGGTGTCCGATACGTGTCTGACACCTCCGGACACGTGTCCGACACATACCGACACGTGTCCGACACATACCGACACGTGTCCGACGCATACCGACACGTGTCCGACGCCTCTGAACACGTGTCCGACGCCTCTGAACACGTGTCCAACGCCCACCGACACGCACCTCCAGACACATTGGCATACGTTAATTTGTTTTCTAAATGTCGGACACCGTCGATCAGACGTGGTGTCCGTGTCTGCGCTAACTAACAGGTATCTCAATCCAATTGGGTCCCATCCTCCGTCAACAATCTCAATTCTCAATTCTCAAATGCTCAATGCAATAAAAATTAACAAAAATCACACATTCAATCCAATTGGGTCCCATCCTCCGTCAATAATCTCAATATCTCAAATGCTCAATGCACAATTAACAATCTAAAATCATCAATTAACAACCTAAAATCATCAATTCATAATCGCAATTACTTCAAATGCACAGCTAATAACCTAAAATCATCGATCAATAATCACAATTCTAAAACGCACAATTAACAACCTAAAATTATCAAACAAATGATCAATGTTCAAATGGGAAAAAAATGTTCAAAATTCACATATCCGATGCGCTTGAATTATTTCAATTTAGGGTTCGATTGTATTAGGGCATTCAATTTAGGGTTCAATTAGTTTCATTTAGGGTTCGGTTCGATTAGGGCATTCAATTTAGGGTTCAATTACTTCAATTTAGGGTTCAATTAGGGGGTTCTATTGATTCAATTTAGGGTTCGGTTGATTTGAGGCATTCAATTTAGGGTTCAATTAGTTCAATTTAGGCATCGGTTGGATTAGGGCATTCAATTTAGGGTTTAGGGTTTAGGGTTTAGGGTTTAGGGAAATAATCGAGAAAAAAGTTTTGACTTCCACTCGAGTTGTAAGAAAATAGTTACAACACCGTACAACGACAATTAACGGTCGTCATATGTTTTTAATTAGTAGTTTTTATTTAGTGATACTAAATAAAGTGCTGCTGAATATTAATATTGTTGATAAAAATATAAGCAGAAATGTCACATAATACATCTAGTGACTATTAGTTGTCGCTATATAAAAAATTGTAACTATAACAACTAATTTTTTTTCAACGAATGAGTACTCGCAATATTGTGTTTGGTCCACCAGAGGCTTTCGGTTGATAGATAAATTACAGTAGAACGATATGAATGCCTTTAGACCCAGACTAACTAATTTTTATACTCCAAATTAGGAGTTTCTATAACGTCTTACACTTACTAACAGTGTGAATACAATCATACAAAATTACGTCTGTCATACTACAAAAATTAGAACCAAATGTTTTCTACATCACGTCAAAAAAGAAAAATCCCAAGTCAAACACTCATTTCAAATGTATATATATATATATATATATATATATATATATAAATATATATATATATATATATATTTATATTTTGTGATTGCCAACTAACAAATTAAGGTATCATTGATGATATAAAGGACCCCATGGTACCTCTCTGTTGATTTCCTGTCTCTAATTATCTTCACAATAATTAATATACTCATGAAAAAGCTACTACGTATTGTTAACCTCTTGTTGTGAATGTCATTTATCCCTCCACTCTAGTACTACGTACCTTTGTTGATTTCTTTACAAGTTCTTGGATAAAACTTTAGTAGTTAGTTATTGTAAAGACGGTAAATAACATCAATATGCAGATGCCCAAACTCGATTCTTGTAGTCGTTATAATTAAGTGACGAAGGAACAAGAATTTTAGTGCAAACAAATGAATATTGATTTGGACATTTTTTGCACCCAAAAATAACATTAAGCTTATACATAAACTTAGAGCTTTCGGCATTAGCTGAAATCATCTTCTCCCTAGGTTTCATGAAACTTTCCCTTACGGCCATATTTTCCCTATTTTACTTGTGGTATATTACAGACTATTTCTCTTCCATATAATTTCTAGATAAAAGAACAAGAAAAAATCAACACTAACTTTTAAGGTGATTCTGTTTTAAGTTGAGATGCGACAAACAAACAAGTCCTTACTCTAGGGATGTCTTAAAATATTAGGGCAATTATCTGGTAACTAGTAACTACAGTACTAAAGAGGCTTATAAATTAAACGTTTCACGTCATAGATATTCTTGTGCTTAAACAGATATATATATGTGAGACATTATCTTCTTGCAACTGATTACAAGAGTAGTACAACAATTGAAAGACGAGGACTTGCTGATAAAAGGAAAAGAAAGAAAAAGATATCCGACAATTATAACAAAAATATAGTTGGAGCTTGATGAGCTGCCAGACGTGATGGAATCCATGTGTACCTTGATTTTATTGGACTTGAATTGACAGCCTTTATTGGTGCTATGTTTTGCTCTTCAAGTCCGCAAGGAAAGGACAATAATTGTCGATAGAAATGAAATCTTTTTGGACTTTATGATCCACAATATATATGATATGTTATTGTTGTTTAAATTTGCCACTACCGGTTGTTGATATATACATCTAGAATGTATTTATATATATATATATATATATATATATATACACAAGATGCCCTTCCATTGTCCCAAACCGAGACCCACCACTAGCCTACATCATCAATCTTCCACCCACTACAACAACCACCATCAAAACCAACTTCCCTCCCTCTCTCTCTCTCTCTCTCTCTCTACTCACTTTTTTCTCTCCGGCTCTCTTTCTCTCTCTTAGGGTGGAATGAAAAACTCATAAATTTAACTCATATTTTAAATAAATGTGTAAGTCAAAGGTGATCAATTATTAGGGAATGAGGAAGTATAATTTTATGTTTAGAGATAATAAACGGTCGTTAAATATCTTTAGTGATTTTTATTCAATAAGGATGAAATAATAATTTTATTGAAAAAGATAGCAATCGGAGTGCTTATTTCATCCAAGATTGAGTCTCGCTAAAGAGAATAATTTGATCATAAGTGAGAGTCGATTTTGGCCAAGTGTTCAGATTAGCCCAGTTTGGAGGTTTAATTCCTTCCATTTTTTTCAGAATTAACTTTTATAGTTTTTATGTTTAGTCAGGCCTTTAAGTTAGTTTTCTATAAACACATCACAAGCCCACTTTCATTAAGTAATTGTTAACATAATTAAAGTTTACTGAACTTGCCGTGCTTTAGACAATCCTATAAGAATTTCAAAATCTCGAGAGTTACTTCATATTTTAACGAATTTTAAATCAAACAGAATCATGTCTCCCTAACGAGTACACTTCAAACATTCGAAATATAAGTTCTCGATCACCCCAGTTAAACAAATGTTAGCCAAATAATTTCCTTCACAAAATGAAATTTCAATAATTGAACAACTAATCAAGGTCACGCCTAAACTGAATCAAAGTCATTCCACCCTCTTAAATGAATTATGTGATACTACATACAATTGAAGATACGAAAATCTTGATGATTTTTTAGAATCTAAGACTATAGAAACATATGTATATGTATATAAATAGGAATCTGCAAAAATCCTGGAGTGTATTGCGGTCCTCTTTTCTATATTTCCTGCAAGAGTCAGACATGAATTATTTAAAGCGAAGGCCCCATCGAATCAATGAATACGTTAAGAGCCTTGAGATTTGGACTCCTCATCACTGTGCCATAAACCGAGTGACCGTGTAGAACCTCTAGTCCACTCACACTACCAACAAACTCAATCTAGAATGCATTATTGTAGATTATTTCTACCCGCAACACGTGAATCACTCTGTCCGCTCATTCTACTAAACACATGTATACATGTTCTGTTTTGATATGACTGTCAGTTTTCAGTTTTTTTTTTTTTTAAAAAAAGAGAATAGTTCTGATTTTTTTTTTATCAGTTTAAAAAATTGGTGGTTGTTTGACAGAGTTTATTTTTTCAAAAATCAGAAAAGAGCAAACGTTTGACATGACAACTCTTTGGGTTTAATTTTTTTTAATATACATTTTTACATAATTAAATATTATTAAAGGTAACGAAGCAACTATATTACAATGTCTTACAAATAATTAAACATAATTTTCCAACATTACAATGAATAACAACCAACATTATTAAACATAATTAACCTAACATTAGCTCATTTTTATCCTAGACAAGCGTAGATTGACCACCGGCGCCAAGACCACCGGCACACCGCCGGCACCCAGATCGGCCACCGTTGTCCGCCATCAGCGGACATCACAACCGGCGATACAAACCCACGTCAATTACATGAGAAACAGGACGACCCAGTCCCGCCAGTGAACCACCCAAACCCATCGTCGGTCATCCACCCCGCCGTACCTCAAACTGAAAGTGACGACAGCCAAGCGGTTGGGCCTCTCTTCGCCGTCACAGCAACACAGCCGCAGCGCCTCTCTTCCCCGATCGAGCTCCGCAGCGATGCGGCCGATCGAGCTCCGTAGCGATGCGGCCGATCGAGCTCCGCAGCGATGCGGCCGATCGAGCTCCGCAGCGATGCGGCCGATCGAGCTCCGTAGCGAAGAGATATTCCCCCAGAAAGAGCTGTTTGTGGCTGCGCCGGAGAAAGAAGGGACGAAGGCGATGACCGGCGATGAAGGCGATGGCTGTGGTGAGAGATGAGATGCGATCCAGAAATTTCGAGCAGAGCGGTGGCTGTGGACTCCCCCAGATGCGATTTGGCCGAAGAGATGAGATCAAGCTCCTCATCGAAGAGATGTTCCCCCAGAAAGAGTTGTTTGTGGCTGCGCCGGAGAAAGAAGGGACGGAGGCGGTGACCAGCGATGGAGGCGGTGGCTGTGGACCCGTGAGAGATGAGATGCGATCCAAAAAATTCGAGCAGAACGGTGGCTGTGGACTCCCCAGATGCGATTCGGCCAAAGAGATGAGAACCCAATGTTTTCAAGTGATTTTTTCCATCTTATTTTCTGTTGCTAGGAAGACTCGAAGTCCAGACCTCATAAGTCAAGCCATCTGGGCCGCGTGAAAAGAGGTTTCAAAAAGAGCTAATAGCTCTTTTGGAAAACATGCTTCCTCTTTTTAAAGACTTGGACTTTTATAAAAATTAAAGAGCCACCAAACACCCCAGTTTTTTGGGCTTCTTGAGAAATTTTAAAATTGGGCCAAAAAAGAGGGGAAGAAATCCATGTCAAATGGCCCCATAGTTTCTGATTTTTTTTAATGAAGAAGCCTAATGATATAATTAAAATGAACACACAGTCTAGTGGGCTGTCCACGTGCTTCGCGCGTGGGTACCTTGCAATAACACTTAAATATAATATGAAAAAAATATTAAGTAATAATATTGTTATAAAAATGTTACAAGAATATCATGCGCGAAGAAAAATGAAGTAGATGAGATCTTGGTCGAGATTTTAATTTCCGGGCTTAAAGTATTAGCAACTAACTGAATTGTCTTTTTCTCAGTTTCAAAACTATAGTCTTTGAAGTGATGTAACTTTCTACACATGGTAAAACTATCACTAATGAAAAATGATGAAATTCATATCTTCATATGTTGTATTTCTTTACTTTCGAACTAATATTAATTTTTCAATGGAATTAACAAGTTTTATATTTTAAGCTGGTGACTTTTGTTCTTAATGCTTTGTTAACTTCAAATATTAAGCGCCTTTATGGGAGTTGCTTATGTGATAATCTTAAGGCCTATCGTTTCACGTCTGTGATGATCTTAAGGCTTATCACTTCAAACTGAATGTCAAAAATATCGAGAAATATTACACACTTGAAAAACTTCATTCCTATATAAGTTGGATATTTTAATTATAATTCCCATAAAACTCAGCTCTTTTGTTGCTCTTCAGATGGGTATTTGCCAAATTAAAAATTACGATATTTCAATGCAATTATGCACCCCCTTTTTTAAAGCACCATATTAGTTATAATGTCAACTAATATTCTAATCCATTGAGTTATATGTCACGACCTTCTCACACTAATGCAATTATGCACCCCCTTTTTCAATGCAATTATGCCTCGCCCTCTGCTACCCACTCATCGTTGGATCTGCTCCGTCACACCGCCTCCGACACGACCGCTGTTGGGATCTTGGACAGACGGGGAGGTCGCGGTGGCTTGGGGCGGCTGTGGATCGATGGTGGCGTCGAGGCAGATGGGGTTCATGGTGGCTTGGGAAGGGAGTGAGTGGGGATGGTGACAGTACATTGGGATGACAGAGGGGTTGCCGCCGGGGTGGGATAAGGGGAGGGGCATCTACAACCACTCTGGGAACGGTTTTAACTCCTGCCGGTGAATCTTCCGGCAGCAAGATCTCTGACCGCCGCTGACATGTGGTATTAGCCTTCAGATTAGACAAAAATGAGGCGCATGAACTAAGATTCTTCATTGCCTTTCAATTTGGGGTTACTCTTTGAGGGAGGGCGTGGATGTCGGCGTGGGTTAGGGGGAGGCGGCGTCGGCGGCATTTTGGCGGCGACGTGAGTAAATTAGGGTTTGAAGGGATGAAATTTAGGGTTAAGAGTTGGAAGGGATGAAAATTAGGGTTTCCTTCTTAAAAAATTTGAAAATTTTGTAATTAAAAAAAAATCATAATATCATTTGTAATACTGTATAAGGGTAGTATTGTCAATTTAAAAATACATGATAATGACATAAGCCAAAAAAATATAATTTTTTAACGGAACCCTAACAGATGGATACGGCTGTTACATTTTCAAAGTTTTTTTTGTCACGGAATATTACATTTTGAAACTTTGTGTCCTTGACTGTAATTACCCTCTACCCTCAGGGACATAGGTGTAATTAGCCTTAAAAATTAATGTCATTTAGTAACATTAAATTAAAAACATGTCACTTGTGAAAATCATATGTCGCTGCAAACAACATCAAGTCTGTATCTATTGATGAGCACTGATAAATGAAGTTGTTACAGAGGTTAATAAAGTGGCAGGTGGATACGTGGAGCAGACTGTTAATATATTTCTCCCCTTTCCATGTTGTTAATGAGAGGAGGACCACACGAATTGACGTTGTAATGATTTTATTCGACCAAAATAATTGCAGTCCCCCTATCTTCTTAATCAAATTAAAGGACGGACAGAGTGGTGGACCACACGGATTGGATTGGATTGGATTGGACCGCCTAGTTTTAGGAACGCACGTGGGATGACATTGTAGTACGTAACGTAGTTACGTCCTCAAACTTTGAAAATGTTAGATTATGTAGTTACGTCCTCAAACACTGTCAAAAAATTTATATTCTGGTTATATTTTTTTTTAGATGAAATAGAATAGCATAGATAATGAAGAGTTGATCACCGGACGGTGAAGTACATGAGGAAGAGCCAGGACTTACAGAGCTTCCATCAACAAAATACAAGAGAAGATGAACAGAGCATAAATATTTTGGTTCTATTTTTGAGCAAAAGCACTTTCTTAAATATTGTACGCGCGCATGTGTGTGTGTGTGTGTGTGTGTGTGTGTGTATATATATATATATATATATATAGGTCGTGATCCATTGCGCGCAAGTTGCCCGCGCAATCTAACCGTCAACACGCGAGATGTAGACGGCCAGATCGCGCGCGTGGACGGCCAGATCGCGCGCGTGGACGGCCAGCTGTAACAGGATTTGATTTATCTTTACCAAAAGCCTGTGAATCCGGATTAGCTATCTCTTTTGTCCCCGAGATAGTGAGTTGTTTTTGGACTAAAGTAACATATCTATTCTTCCAATCACTACTTTCTAATTCTAAAACTTGTATTTGAGATTTTAATTGCGAATTTTGTAAATCAAAATGTGATTTTTCTAGGGCTAAATGATCAGCTCTACCTTTTAAGATATTAAAATGTTTAATTAAAGTATCATAATTTTTGCATTCCTCTGTACTATTAGTATTAGCACTATCCTGACAATCTGGACTAATGTAATAATTTACCCCATAGTGAGTTTGCATTAACTGATTAGCTTCTAAAAAGGTAATCGTTCCCTTATACCACGGTTGTGGATGATTACCGACTCCGCTAGCCATTGCATCTGCAAATTGTCTGTAAATACCTGGAAGAATTCCCTTAAACACGCAGTAAAAATTAAACTTTTTTGTGTCTCTAAGTTTATGAAAATAGTTTGCTAAGGCATTTAACGAATTAATAAACCAACCGTTATCTTTCTTTATATAAGATTGCCATAAATTATCTATCAAAGTCCTTTGATCAGTAGGGAAATGACCAAGTTTAGGATCTTTAATCTGGAATCTAGAACCTACATGTATCACTTTTAAATTATTTCCATTAAAATTAATTATATTTCTTCCTAAGTTATCGAAATGACTAACAAACTGAGGAGGGAAAATAGGGTTTGGCTGATTTACCTTCTCATGCCTAGATGTGGATGAAGATTCCATCTGAAATTTTAAACACCAAATTGTTTAAAATCTACTTTAACCTTGGATGGGGTTAGTAGCTTAACTTTCTAGATAGTAAATCAGCTATGGAGTTATCTATCTCTTTAATGTGTTGCCACTCTATTTTATCTAATCTATAATTACTAAGTAAAGCCATAAATTTTAACCATCTATTGGTATATCTAGTATCTTTATTCTTATTATATCTAACAATAGCTTCACAATCTGTTCTTATGCAAAACTCGTGTTTAGAAATTATAAGTGCCTTGAAATGTTCTAAAGCATAAACTATTGCTAGAAGTTCATAATCTAAGCTTGTTAAATACTGATTACTTTTTTTGTACTTACCACTAGCATATCTACAAATTCGTTCTTCTTTCTTAAGATTGTACTTATTAGGTTTACAGTATAAGACTACTCCCCATCCTTCTTTGCAACCATCAGTTTGGATGATTAGATAATCTGTGTCTAATGGTAGGTGTAAATTAGGAAGTTGTTTTACTCTATTTTTTATTTCTTTAATTAATTTAATATCTTCTACGTTAAAATGTCTCTGACCTGTTTTACGAGTCTTGTTATATAAGGGACCTAATAATTTGCTAAGGTCTTTAAAATACATTCTAGCTTGATTTACTAGTCCTAAAAAGGCTTGTATTTGTTTAAGTCCTTCTAATTTATCTAGAAAGTCTATAATCTTTTTAGCTATATGTTCTTGTAGCTTAATTTTGTCGTTTCCTATTTTCATTCCTAAAAACTTGACATTAGCTTTGAACAACTCTATCTTCTTTTTACTTAAAATTAAACCATGTTTTTCAAAAAGCTTAAAAGCTAGATCTAAATGTGCTATATGTTCAGTATCATTTTTACTACATATTAAAATATCATCTATGTAAACTAGAATAAAATCATTATAAGGCCTAAAAATATCGTCCATTTTTCTTTGGAAAATACTAGGGGCTGTCTTAAGGCCAAAGGGCATAACAAGCCACTCATATAATCCTTCTGGAGTAGTAAATTATGTCCATCTAGTGTCTTCAGGCCACATTTTAATCTGATAAAAACCTGACTTGCAATCAAATTTACTAAATATTTTCTTTCCATGTATCTTACTTAACAAAAAGGTTTTATTAGGAATATTATAACTACCAACTCTAATATTATCATTCAACCTTTTATAACTTATTACCATTCTACTTTTTCCTCTTAGTATTTCGGCATGATTTCTAACTATAAATGCAGCTGATCTATGTGGGCTATTACTTGGTTTAATTAGTTTTAAGTTTGTTAATTCTTTTATGTGCATTTTAAAGTCTTCCGCATCTAAACTTTGCTTCTGTATTTGCGGTTTTGACTATATAATCAGGATTTATGATATCTAGTTTACAGTATATTTAAGTAAATCCCATCTTTTAATGGGGTCTTCTCCTATGAAAGGTAATTTATCTATTGCTCTAATTATATCTTATTTGTTATAAAAATGGTTTATTAAATTATAACTAACTTTTTCTTGATTGTAGATATCAAGATTTATATTATTAGGGTCTTCTATGTCTAGATCTTCTTACTCTTCTATATGTAAATATTCGTCTATATGATCTATATTTGTTAGGCAACAATTTGTTTTTCCTAAACTACATTCATCACAAATTTTATTTTTTCTTTTAACCGGTTGTTCTGTTAATAATTTACTATGCCCACCACGCTTCTGAGCGTACTCTGAGGGTGTATCTATATTAATAGGTGTTTTGGTAGAATTCTGTATGTATGTATGTATATATATATATATATATATATATATATATATATATATATAGGGAGCTGATCCGTTGATAGCGCTAGCAAAATAGGAGAAGTTGCTAGCGCGATCTGGTCGTCCACGCGCGATCTGTGGATGGTCCAGATCTTTTTTTTACGTTTTTTTAAGTACGTCCGCTACATAATGTAGCGGACAATTTTTTGACAAAAATACCCTCCTGCTCCATCCGCTACATTATGTAGCAGAGGAGTAAGCAGGCACTATTTTTTTTTTTCTGTCCTTTCTCTCATTAAAATTCTGACATGTTTCTTTCTTTCTCTCTCATTTCTCTCATCAATTTCTGACACACTCTCTTTCCCCTCTCTCTCTCTCTCTCTCTCTCTATCTCTCATCAATTTATGACACTTTCTCTCTCTTTTCTCTTTCTTTCTCTATCTTTTCTCTCACCATGATTTCTTTTATGGGTTCTAGATGTAACCAAAATTTTCATAGCATGGATCTTGTTCAGCCGCGAAGAAGAGACGTCAAAAAGCGGCGCCGGAGCAGTCAATCTTCGTCTTCTCCGACGAGGAAGCCGGCGGATCTGGTAGAAGGATCAGATCCAGAGGTCTTCTGCGCCGACATTGGCGACTTCGCGTTCAGGCTCGAAGATCTGGTCAACGTTCTCCCGGTCGACGAACTGTTCTCCAACGGGAAGCTCATGCCGCTGCACCTCTCCATGATCCAGTCGGTGGAAATGACGACGGCCTCGTCTCAGATCAGCTCGCCGGACACGCCGAAGTCTCGTCGGAGAACGATAATCTCCGGTTTAGATCCTTACTTATTTGCGCCCAAAGCACCACGGTGTTCTAGCAGGTGGAAAGAGCCGAGAGCGGTTTCCATGGACAATGCAGCGGTGGCCAGAGTCAGCCGGATTGTTGACTTGTTGATTTTGATGATTTCGGACTTAACTTATCTAAACTTTAATCTGACAATATTATTAAAGGTAAAACATTTCAGGTTTTATCTTAATCAAACAAAGACATAATCTTGACATGGATGACAGAGATTGACAGAGACTTTGCACGACCTTGACAATGGATGACAAAGACTTTGGACTCAAGCTTTGGACTACACAGAAAGATTCAAGATCTTAAAGTATATCTTTTCTTCTTTTAGTCTTTTCTTTAAACAGCCTTTCTTAAAGGATCTGACAGAAATTCTAGTAAAGAACGAAGCCAAGTGTTTTTAGTCGAAGTCAAGTTTTTGAGTCGAAACCAAAACATTTTAGTCGAAGCTAAGACTTTTAGTCGAAGCTAAGACTTTCAGTCGAAGTCAAGTGTTTTAGTCGAAGCTAAGACTTTCAGTCGAAGTCAAGTGTTTTAGTCGAAGCTAAGACTTTCAGTCGAAGCTAAGACTTTCAGTCGAAGTCAAGTGTTTCAGTCGAAGCCAAGTGTTTCAGTCGAAGTCAAGACTTTTAGTCGAAGCCAAATGTTTTAGTCGAAGTCAACTCTTTTAGTCGAAGCAAAACATTTCAGTCGAAGGCGAGACTTTCAGTCGAAGCTAAGACTTTCAGTCGAAGCCAAGACTTTCAGTCGAAGCCAAGACATTTGAGTCGAAGCTAAAATGCTTTAGTCGAATCCTTCTCGCTTGGCTTTTCTACCTAACAGTCCCCTATTTCCTTCCTGTATAAATAGGGAATCGGTTAGCGCATTTATTAACCTTTTTCTCTCGCGCAAATTTTCACTCTGAAAAACTCTCTCATCTCAATCTCTTGTTCTTATCAATTATCTTTTGAGTGAGTTCACTTTAGAAAAAGTTCTGTGTAAGCTTCTTGGTTTTGTTCTTGAAAGAATTTAGATCTTCCCACCTAAGAAGGCTTAGCTTTAAAACTTTCATTGTATATTCTGCTCAAGAAGGAGCCTGTTTATAGTACTCAAATTGTAATCTCTTTTCATTTGTAATCTGTTGGAAACCTAGGAAGGGTTTCGGATATTGTACTGAGGTTTGAGCTAGCACCCGAAGCTAGCTGGTTTAGTGAAAGGCTCGAGTAGGTCTCCCTTGTGTGGAGTGCTCGAGGACTGGACGTAGGCTGGTGGGGCCGAACCAGTATAAATCTCTGTGTTAATCTTGTTATTGCTGTATCCGTCTTTACGTTGTAATCTTAATTTTTATATTCATACCTTAAGTTGAAAAACACCTATTCACCCCCCTCTAGGTGTATTTAGGGACCTACAAGCCGGAGTCCACTGCGCCGGCAGCCGGAAAGTGCAAACGCCACCGGCCGTGGGGTCTTCATCGATAGTCCACATATGAACTTCGAACGCCTACAGGGGCAGGGAAAATTCAACAACAAATATAGTGGAACTTCAGCTTCAAAATAACTAACAACAAAAATCTCCTAAAGTAACAACACAAAGCCAGATATTTTGGTATATTCAACGAATGATGGAGGTGATCAGACTTTCTGGTGCATGTATTAAATAGAGTCAGAGCGAGAGAAAGAAGTGTGATCAATTTGCTGCCTTATTCTGTCCGCTACATAATGTAGCGGACACATTAATGAGAGAGAAAAAGTTAGACCACATTAATGAGAGAAGGACTGATTGAAGGTACTAAACCATTATGTAGCGGATGGGTACTAAACCATTTTTCCAGCTTGATCTCCGGTCCACGGCCTGCTGATCTTCCTCTCCAAATAGCAGAAGGGTTAAGAACCGTTTGTAGAAGCTGAAAATCTTGACAATATCTTCCCACTGTTTCATATTTTCCTTTTTCTATATCTACATAAATCCTTCCTCCTTCCACCTCTTAGTTTCCTCTTAGCCTTTGATGTCATAATCTCAGAATAGCCTGTCTTGTCACCAATAAGCCAAGAAACGTACAAGGAAGTACAAAAGGGTTTCCTCAAAATCACTTATATTCCCTTCTTGATCAAGTTTTGCCAACTGAGTTTTTGTATATCTACTCGAACAACAGCCTCCTCTATTTGCAATCCCGTTGGAACTGTCAAGGTTTTAAACAACAAATTATGCTCGAGAGAGAGAGAGAGGAGAGAGAGAGAGAGAGAGGAGAAACATAGAGAAGAAAAAGAGTCAGAAAATTAATAAGAGAAGGAGAGAGAAAGAGAAAAAAATGATGAGAGAAAGAAGAGAGAAAGGAAAGAATGTCAGAGCATTAATGAGGGAAAGGAGAGAGAAAGAGGAAAAGGCTGAAAAGGTTTGTCCGCTAGATAATGTTGCGGATGGGCTATTTTTAAAGTGTAGGGTATTTTTGTCAAAAAATCGTCCGCTACATTATGTAGCGGACGGACTTAAAAAAAAGGTAAAAAAAAAGATCTGGACCGTCCACAGATCGCGCGTGGACGGCCAGATCGCACTAGCAACTTCTCCTATTTTGCTAGTGCTATCAACGGATCAGCTCCCATATATATATATATATATATATATATATATATATATATATATGTGTGTGTGTGTGTGTGTGTGTGGAGCTGATTCGTTGAGAGTGCTAGCAAAATGAGTTAAGTTGCTAGCGCGTTCTGGCCATCCATGCGCGATCTGTAGACGGTCCAGATTTGTTTTTTGCGTTTTTTTTAAGTACGTCTGCTACATAATGTAGCGGACAATTTTTGGACAAAAATATCCCTTGTCCACAATGAATCGGACATGATAACCAACTGAAATTGTATGTCCGCTACATTATGTAGCGGACATGATAAATGACCGGTCTTCTTCTCATCCTTAGAGACCAAGCATCGCCGAAGCATTGCTAGTTTCCTTGATCTGACGAAGCATCGCGAGTCATCATAGCTTCCAGAAATTAGCATTGGGCTGTGATTGTATGTTCTTTTGCTGTTAACTCAAGTTCCACACACTATCTTTATGGTACTGTTTTACTGCCGATACTATCCAGGCCTTCCCAGCATTTGTTTCTGCCGCTATTGTTGCTGGTGTGAGCCTTTGTTTCACAGCCATGGTGGCACACATTTAGTCCAACTTCTCGCAAGAACACTGCCCAAATATGACCAAGCGTCGCCTAAGCATCGCCCAGATATGATAAAGCATCGCCGAAGCACCGCCCAGATCTGACGAAGCATAGCGAGTTTCCCAGATCCCATCCCACAAGTCCACAACCGCAAAGTTCAGAACAAGCATCCCCGACATTCTCATATTCGACGAAGATGGTGAAAAAGGATATCAGAAAATGATACCACAAAATGACTATCTCGTATTTACTCTTTCCCCTTTTACGGAAATTTTCAAGTTCAGATTGTGTCATCATAATTATCATAATCGAACTGAATCGGTCGACCAGATCAGTTTACTGTCAACCAGTGACTTCGCCCGCGCACGAGCTCCCTCACTAAGGGGCTCGTAGACACCCCATTTTTTGTAGTTATTAATAGTTAAATAATTAACATGCTTTATTATTAACTAGAGTGCATTATTAAGTTTAGGCAGTATTCTGACTTAGTTAATCAATTTAGTCCAGTCTGGTCCAGCCAAGTAGTTTAGATGTTCAGTCCCAATTGAGTCAGTCCAGTTCGGTGTCTAGATATTATTTGATTAATTTGTCTAGATAATTTAGAAAAATAATATGTGAATTATCCCTGATGCAAAGATTAAATCAATCAAATTTATAGTTAATAATGAATTGTCCCGAATCTGGTACATCCCGTATGTGAAATTAAAGAAGATATATAATGTCTCAAAATTTGAAAAAAATATTTTTTAATTATGGGATAAACCGGCCGATTTTGGACTAACCGGCTGGTTAATTGACTTTTGTCCATCTAGGATTTTGTTCAATATTCTGACTTATCTCCATCCTTGTAGATCGGCATAGCCAATTTTATCATATTCTGTGACCTTAAGCTCTATAAAAAGGGCCCTTGGCCTTCATTTTCACGGGTATTGGTCCAGAAAACTTATTCTCTTTAGAGCTTGTGTACCATTTCTTCGTGAAGTGGTATGTTATCTCTCAAAAATTTTAGCCATTCATATTCATTTTAAAAAGTCCTTTTAGTCTTTGCATCGTAGATCATTCGAAGAGCATTTCCCAGTCTTCACGACAAGCTACTTCAAGAGATATCTTTATTAGCTTTTTAATGTAAAAATCACTTTAGAGTTATCTCCCTATCCCGTAGTCACATTTCTATTAAAAAACGCAAAAAGTTTTTTACATTTCTCTGTTTACGTTTAGGCTCAAAATGTAGATTAACTACCGTAGGACTAGAGTCGAACTATACGGCATTTTTTTTGTAGTTAGTCCAACCGGATACGTAAGCAATTCGACCCCCAATGTCGAGTTCAAGTTAAAAAGATAAAAATTGACTTGGGGTAAGTAATATCGCATTTTGCATGTTACATGTTACATGTTTTTAAGGCCAATAACCAATAGAATTGAAGTAGAGACATAAATGGCGTGACGGGTACCTAACACCTTCATATTACGCAACTTAGTCCCCAAGCCCATCTCCCGATTTTTAATAGATTATTCGTCCTTTGGACACTTTTGAGTCATTTATAGGGTTTTTTTTTAATTTTTACTGTTTTTTCCTAATTAAATAAGATGGCAATTCCTAAAATCCTCTTTTTCGGGAATTTTTTCGAAGCGGTTCCCTATAGATGCAATCAATGAGATTGCAGAAGAAGTTTTAATAGTAGAAAGGCTTTCAAGTGAGAGACCTATTAGTCAAGCAGGCTCGGATTAGTGAGAGACCTATTAGTCAAGTAGGTGAGAGCCTTGTATATAAGAGTCTGGTCACTTGAAGAGATTAGTGAGGAATTTGACTACTAGCCACTTTCACGGGAGGAGATTGCCAGCTCCCTTATCCTCACAATCGTCTTCTATATGTGACACGAGCAGTAAATTGTAGGGAGTTGAGAAGGACACTTACCAATAATGGGGATTTCGTTAACATTCAGCGCTCAGGCACCTACGTAAGTCCTCAAACATTGGAGTCTAACATTTTCCTCGACCAATCGTCATCTTGGGTCTGTCATTATTAAATTGAAGCCTATAGGGTTCGCCCAAGTGACACTCAAGGAGCATTTTTGGACAGTTTGGCTTACTTATTGTTCTTTTTAGAAGGATATACACGAAAAAGTCTAGTTTATCATTTTCACAGCACCAGACCTTAAAATATAGATCACTAGGGCCATAGAAAATAAGACTTCTTCCACTGACTTCTGCTTGGAGAGAAAAATTCAGAAGGTATTGTGCGTGAGAGAACACTCCCTTTCTATACCATTTCTAGCCCATTTTCGATTATTAATCCTTCTTCCTGTCTTTTCACACCGCGGATCATCCCAACTTTCCATTGAGCAGTCTAGGCGAGCCAAATCCCAAGGTATACTATTTATTCTAAACCTTTGCCTTTGATTCATTCCCTTCCCGAGTTTCCTTTTCTCTATGGTAAATCCTCTTTCGGGAATTTAGCTTTGTTCAGTTTTCCTGCCTCTTTACTTACTCGTTGCTCGAATATACCTGTAGCAAATCACCTTGAGCAAATTCCTAGAAGGGAGATTTTATGAGCCACCATTTTATTTAATTAAACAATGAAACACCCCCCCCCCCCCCCCCCGAAAAATCAATCTGAAAGTGACCAAAGGACTACTAATCTATTGAAATCAGGGAAATGGGTTCGGAGACTAAACTATACAGTGGGAAGTGTTAAGCACCCGCCATACTCTTTTGATCTCCATTTCATTTTAATTGATTTTTGGCCTTTTTAAACAAATATCACCAGTGTTATCAAAGGTGCGCCTAGGCGCAGGGCGTACTCCCTGCGCTGCGCCTCGCCTAGGGCTAGGTGTAGCCCTTCGAAAGCGCGCCTAGGCGCAAGGCAGTGGTGGAGGCACAAAAAAAAAGCCCTAAAATCCGAATTTTTTTATTTTTGCAACGTGACATCATCTCAACCGTTCATTATTTTTTATTCTTTGTTTCATAACATAATAAATCAATATCTAAACCACAAAAAAAAACTAAAGCCTCAAATCCCAAATCAATCGATTCTTTTATTATTGTTAATTGTGCTAGCGCCTCATTCCCAATTATTACTATCTTTTAAGTAAATTTAATCATTCACTTCACCTTATAAACAAAGAAGATGAAATTGAGGAGGAATCTCTATAGAACTTGGAGCCTATGATTCTCTTCTGAAGAAAACATTGTTGTCTTAGCCCTCACTGATGATGAGGATGATGTTGTAATCATATTCACTTAAAATTAACTACTTGTTATTGGATTTAAAACTTTTTCTAGTGTTGAAAATTTGTTAAATTGGCATGTTCTAAATTTTTTTACGTGATTTTATTGGTTTAATGCACTAATATCTATTTTTTTTATTTTGCGCCTCAGTTTGAAAAGGTGCGCGCCTGCGCCTTTTGCTTAGGCTCCAGGGACCCTTTGCGCCTTAGGTGCGCCTGCTCCTTTAATTACTATGGATACCACGTAAATATGCATGATATAAACCCAAAGTTTAATTCTTTGATATTTGCTTAAACTCGATATTGGGGGTCGAATCGCCTATGAATATGGCCGAACTAACCAAAATCAAAACCATCGTAATTCGACCCTATCCTACAGGACACGACCTATATTTCAGTCTTGGTCTTAGAACAAAAAAAAAATGAAAAGTACCCCTTTTTATAATTTTTGTACTAGAAATAAAACGTGATCGCGAAAATTGGGAACACTTCTTAACTTCTAAACTAGACTAGAAAAATGTAGAGTATACCTCGCGAGCATGCTTGGTTAAAGGACATGGGAATGCTATGCGAAAGATCCATGATGCAAGATATTAGAGACTCTTTTAGTAAAACTAGTTGTTCCTCAAGTGCACTGCATGTGGCTTGTTAGCAAAACTAGTTCTTCAGTAACCTATTTTACTTCGCGGAACACTAATAAGAGCTTGCGTGTCTTGTGTAAGTTAGCAAGTTAAGCCGCTTTTCATTATATATAAATTGTCTACATTCTCATGAATATGATATCTCGTTTCAAAAGGCATTAGAGTGGCATTAGGCAACTAACATAAGGTGAACTCGATCTCGGTTTCTCTTTTATGTACAAAAAGAGATAAAGCAATGATGCTTCATCATTAAGGTCGCCTAGGAAGAAACAGTAAAAGGATAATTTTTGTCCTACATAAAAAAATGGGAGCCAGCATTTACAAACCTGACCATTCAAAGGGCTAGCAAAAACAAAAAAAAAGGGGGAAAAAGTCCTCAAGAGTAGGTTGTTTCACACCATAGTCCAAAATTCAACTCTTTGGACGCGGCAATTGCTGCTTGAAGACTTTTCAATCTTTAAAGGGAGTGCTTCACGTCACTTTTCCTTCCCTGTCATGCTCCTTTAAAAATGGATCTGACATCGTCCAATACACCTTAATTGTAAAGCAGATTCAGCAACTTATCAAGATCAAGAAAGAAAAAGCCACAAACTTCATAAGTAAATTGTGTCTTTTACCAATTTGCCTCAACAGTATAATCAATAGGATTTTTATCCTGCCAAACTCCATTTCTAGGGATTATAAATCTATTTAGCAAATATATTCCTAGCGTTCAGCGTAAAGTTTGTACCAAACCCATGTCTTTTTAAAAGGGCTATGCAAATGAACTCAACTGGGCAACTCTAGAACAAAAATCTGCATGCAAACAACATATAGTGTCATAATAATGAACATATCTTCAGCAACAACTGCATGAAGATCTTTCTCCATAAGAGCCCACTTTAAAAACAAAACTGCTCTTACCTTCATGGTCAAACATCACAAATTTGAAAACAAAGATTCATAAGCATGAAAAAACTAGAAAAAGAATGCATCAGTTATGGCAATCAACCCAACTAAAAACGTATCTAAGATGTTACCGAAACGAGTAAAAATATCTTGCATTCAAAAAGTGCTTTCAACGTTTCAAAGTTGCTCACACCTTTCCATTTTGAATCTAGG
>JAVXUO010002295.1:0-61247 GCA_033065855.1 Escallonia rubra
AAGTCTACGCGTGAGTACAAGGTTTATTCGCTCGTGAATGACCTCGTTCCTGAGAAGCTGCGCAGAATGTATACGGTGAGCCACGACACATTGACGGACTCGGTGACATGTGTTTGCAAGAAGTTTGAGTTCCATGGCATCCTGTGTAGACACATTCTGCGCTTTTTTTCACCCAGAAGAATATCCGGAAAATTCCCGATAAATACGTCTTGCCACGGTGGACGAAAGGTGCTAACAGGTTGCACGGTACCATTGCCTTTCCGGAGTACCCGTATACTGACTTTGAAGAATCAGAGACGTTGCGGTATAATCATCTGGTGACGATGTTCACCCGTTTGTCCGTAAAGGCTGCTGCTACAATGGTCGGTTATAAACATCTCCTCGAGGTAGCTCAGCAGCAAGAGCCCATCGTCGACCAGTTGGAAGCAGCTTCCGTCACCAATGCGGTTGACACCGAGCCTACGACGGGGTCAAAATATGACGATTCGGGGGAGGAAGACGACAATGATATCCGTTTGTTGGATCCAATTATATCGCAAACGAAAGGCCGCAAGAGATCTACGCGGATGAAAAGCTCTATTGAAACGGCAACTCAACCTAAAAAGCTGCGAAGGTGTGCATTGTGCAACAAAATGACCGATCACGACAAGGGGAACCATTACAAGCACTGGGGATAAGTTCAGGGGGTTTGCAAGACGGGGACGAAGGTGACGCCGAAGATGAGGACGAACAAGCTGCAGTGGACCTTTAATTTTTTGTACAACTTTATGACATTTGTAATAATTTTCGGAGGGATAATTTTTCGACCGAATACTGGAATTTTTAAAAAATGGACCTATGAGAGGCCATCGAATCAAATCTAAAGTCTTTATTTCAAATTTTTTTTTGTAAGCCCCGTTCGCTATACAATGTAGCGGACGTCATCGACTTTTGGTCTTTTACTTCCGCTATATTGTGTAGCGGACGTCATAGCAGGCAAAATTTTGGTCTTCTTTAATGTCCGCTATACAATATAGCGGACGTCATCGCAGTAAAACTTTTGGTCTTCTTTTACGTCCGCTATACAATGTAGCGGATAACTCTATCCTTTGATATATATTAATCATATCGGGCAATCGGCTGTTATCAGTCCTATCTGGAGGGCACTCTCTCTGTCTTGAACATCTATCCCAGGCCGCTACTCCATCTCCGGCGACCCACATCTCCGGTGACCCACAACTCCGGCGATAAACCGTCCCCCCCTCAACGCCGACCTCGATGGCTTCTGGATCGGAGACCACCTACGATTTTATTGGCAACTTGCACCTGGCAGGCAAACATTTTTCAAAGTCATGATGCCGGGGTTTGAGAATGAACTTGTATGCCATCCCTCTTTCTCTGTATTTTCGTGTGTTAAAGGTTTGATCTTTTGGTTAAAAACTAACCTATTTTTTGTGTATTGTGTTTGTTAGGACATACCGGAAGCCTTGACCAATCAATTTACAACAATTCATGAGAGTGCCAGATTATATAGCCGCAAGGGGGCATGGCAGGTTGAAATCAAGCTGAAGCCCGGCCGACCCCAAAAAAAGCAATTCGCAGAGGGTTGGAACGTCTTCGTGCGCCAGCATGACCTCGAACTAGGGGACTTTGTAATGTTTGAACACCTTGGGTGGTGGGATTTTCAAGTTGTAATCTTTGATCGGAGCACTTGTGAAAAAATTTCTTTCCCCCAATGTGAACCCTAATTTATTATTAATAAAATAATTTATGTTCTTGTTGATTGTGTTTCGAAAATTTTCCTCGCTTAATTGTGTCGTTTGAGATTCCCTCGATATATTGAGATCGTTGATTGTGAATCGTACGTTAATTGTGTCGTTTGAGATTCCGTCGGTATATTGAGATCGTTGATTGTGAATCGTACGTTCTTTATTGTTTATCGATATTGAGATTGTTGATTCTGACGCCAAAACAAGTCTTCGGGGCGCCAATTTATTAAAACAGCATTATGCTACAATGCGACTAAAACAAGCCTTTGGGCGCCAATTTATTAAAACTGCAGTACGCTACAACGTCTAGCTCTACTACATAGCGGACATAAGGCCTCCGCTTAGGCCGGGGTTCGGGAAGGTCGGAACTAAGTGTCTGGTTCGTGCCAACCATTTTCTGGTCCAAGTTGCAGACAATGATCTGCTGCACCACTATGACGTAAGCTTGGTCATGTATTCTGCGGGGCAGTCCGCTATACTATATAGCGGACATAGATAGGAGGAAAAAAACCTGAGAATTGGAGAGTTTCCCTCTGCGGGGCTGTCCGCTATACTATATAGCGGACCTAGGAGAGAAAAATGGTTGTCTGCAACTTGGACCAGAAAATGGTTGGCACGGACCAGACACTTAGTTCCGACCTTCCCGAACCCCGGCCTAAGCGGAGGCCTTATGTCCGCTATAGAACTCGATCTTCAGTCATCTTCATCTGAAACTGGAGCATCGGAAACATTTCCTTCTTCGAAGCTCATGTTCCAGTATACTTGTGCTTCATTGTTGTTGCCATCTTCATGTGCATCACGTGCCATACGACGTAAGTTATGCCTACTTTGACGAACTCTCATTCTATTATTTTCCTCACGTATTCGATGCAGTGCCCTTTCAAGCTCCATGTGCGTAATTCGAGGCATGTTGATTGCCTTTTGTCGAGGTATGGGTATATTCATGCTCCGTGAATCAGCTACTAGGACCTCATGTTCATTCATCCGATAAGACCATTCTGCACGTAATGTATTCACATAGCTTGATGAGTAACGCAAACTTGGACGCAAAGAATAGTAAAATTCATCTTCGCCCGCCCAGTAACGACCCATTGCTTCAAAAATATCTCGTGGAGTATATGACATTTCCAGAGTTGTTATGAAATTGGGAGTATATCACTCTATGCCCTTTGCAATGAGCAATGCATGTACTTATATATACTTTGAAACGGGACCAATTTATGAAAGAGCTACAGGTTCAACTTTATGAGATGTGACCCAACGTTGGCAATAGACTAGAGACTTGTCTTGTCACCAAAGAGAATTGTCTTGTCACCAAAGACTTGTCAACTTTATGACACGGGCATGCTATTGTCTCCAACTATTGTCATCTTCAATGTCCAGAGACTTGTCTTGTCACCAGAGATGGACAGACTATTGTGTAGCTATCACACCAATATATTGTGTATGTGTGTGTGGGCTTATTTATATATGTTAGCCATGCTCATCGCTTTAGAACCAAAACAAAGTTAAATGGCAGGAGTTCCTGGGAGTTCTAGTCTGCGGGGACGTGAGACTGTGTGGTTGTTGTGTGAAAGGAACGACGACTACAAAGAAGTGAAGTACACGGATCCCAGAGAGTATTATTGCGGTTTACGGAGAGAATGGGCATATCGAGTTAAGGAATCAGAAGCGCTACACCAAGATCTCACCACGCTGAGAGCACCTGTGCCGCAACGTCGTTCACTTACTATGTCGCGGCGTAATGTTAAGCAGTGTAAGAAAGCTGTGCGCCAAATTCGTATGGAGAATAACCGGATGTTGCTGCGTAGAAAACGATTTTATATGCTTCAACTTGCGGAAGAAATGGCCGAGGTTAGTGGGAGGCAGCTCAAATCAAACGAGAGAAACAATATTTTAACGAATGATCAGTACTTATCTGATGAGTATATGTCAAATGAAGAGTGATATATATATCTCTTCCTACTGCATGCTAGGATTTCATTCCAACCGGCACTCATCCACATGTCATTCTAATTGGCGTATCCCGTCTTTTGAAGCATGTAAAATGTTGGGAATATATGTTTCTAACTACATCCGTCATACTATAATGGGGTAACTAGCATGCCTAAGGTGCAATGAGAAAAAAAAAGTGACATAAAAAATTACAACATTTTTCGCAAGCTATGAATTTGGCGCTAAAGTGTGCGCGAATAGGCCCTTCATAGGAAAACCAAAAAAATAAATTGTCTCGTTTTTCGCCGAAATTCATAGAAATGTGCTATATAGCGTGCCTAAGGTGCAATGAGCAAAAAAAAAGTGACCAAAAAAAATTACATATCTACATCCGCTATACTATATAGCGGACAGTCAAGCAGAAGGTAGCCTCCCCAATACTTAGTTTTTTTTTTCGGCCCTATCCACGTCCGCTATACTATATCGCGGACAACCAAACAGAAGGTAGCCTCCCCAACACTTAGTTTTTTATCTATGTCCGCTATACCTTAGTCCCTATCCACGTCCGCTATACTATATCGCAGACAACCAAGCAGAAGGTAGCCTCCCCAACACTTAGTTTCTTTTTTCGGCCCTATCCACGTCCGCTATACTATATCGGACAGCCAAGCAGAAGGTAGCCTCCCCAACACTTAGTTTTTTTTCGGCCCTATCCACGTCCGCTATACTATATCGCGGACAGCCAAGCAGAAGGTAGCCTCCCCAACACTTAGTTTTTTTTTCGGCCCTATCCACGTCCGCTATACTATATCGCGGACAACCAAGCAGAAGGTAGACTCCCCAACACTTAGTTTTTTTATCTATGTCCGCTATACTATATAGTGGACGGTAAAGCAGAAGTGACCCAACACTTAGTTTTTTTTTCCAGCCCTATCCACGTCCGCTATACTATATCGCGGACAGCCAAGCAGAAGGTAGCCTCCCCAACACTTAGTGTTTTCTTCGGCCCTATCCACGTCCGCTATACTATATCGCGGACAGCCAAGCAGAAGGTAGCCTCCCCAACACTTAGTTTTTTTTCGGCCCTATCCACGTCCGCTATACTATATCGCGGACAGCCAAGCAGAAGGTAGCCTCCCCAACACTTAGTTTTTTCGGCCCTATCCACGTCCGCTATACTATATCGCGGACAGCCAAGCAGAAGGTAGCCTCCCCAACACTTAGTTTTTTTCGGCCCTATCCACGTCCGCTATACTATATCGCGGACAGTAAAGCAGATTCGGCCCTATCTATGTTTAGCGGACAGTCCAACAGAAACAGTCTCACTTGGTTATAACACTTTGTTTCCCCTGGTGAAAGCAAATCACACAGAACAAATAAAACACTCAGCTGAACAACACAACGATATCAGTGAATCAAATCAATCGCATTCAACAACGATCACATCTCAGTCAACACAGATGAAATCGTCAATCGCATTCAAACGATAAGATTCAAGAAGTTTAAGGACAATTAAAAAAGTGAATATAATGTTATTATACGCAAACATTGTCAATTACACGGATTTACAATATATCTAATAGGTCTAGGCCGGCCATTGATAATTTGCCAAGCCATCCTATACCTAAAGCAGTCTATGCAGTCTTGGGTCCAGACGGTCTTCTTGAGGCTCTCCGACCGACAGATGTAATCCATGTACATGCAGAGGTAGACGCCGCAGTCCGAGGAATTAAGTTGCTTGGGCCTAGTCCTCTTCAATCGGAAAACAACCTCCCTATCGCCCGTTGCCCTCCCTCGGGTCTCTCGAGAACGCTCTCTATTGACCATGGCAGCAAATAGATTCTGCGAGTAACAGGATAAGCATTAAACATTAAACATAGCAAACATAATACGATTAATCAGTTCTACATTATGCAAGTTACAATAAGAAGTAAACATGCTCTTACCATTGGATTCAACATCCCTAAGCCAACGTACATTTCAATCACACCAATCGAGCCCGTATCATCGTAGAGACTGTCGAGGACTGATACGGTATTCGTTACCGGTTCATAGCAAATCAAGAACCAGTGGGCATTCACTATAGCTGGGAGCAGAAACACATCCGCCACACTTGCGCGCTCTGGACTCGGCCGACCAATATATGCGAGTAGGTTAGCGGACGGTCTCCACTTGTTCTCGGCCTTCGCCTTTCTCGCCTGCTTCCTCGCCTTGTCCCACTCGTTAAACTCTTGTACTAGCATATTGTGAAAGAAAGCATCGAGGATAAAAATGCGCGGACCGTAGTTAGGCTGCTCCCGACTCCTTTGCCGCAGAATTTGCACGTAGTGCGAGATGACAAAGTTGTCTAACCACATCCCCGGCGCCAGCGTGGACAGTTCTTTCCACGAGACACTGTAATCCAAGCCCTGCGGGTTAGCCACGTCATACGACGCTCCGTCTGGGGGGGGCCGCTAAAATAACGGTGATGGATTAGGTGGTGTTTATGCGGCTTCAGGGGCCTGGCTGGATGCCCTTTCGGATATTGCCCTCGGGGGTCGACCGGTTGCTCTTGCCCTCCGCCGGGGGGCAAGAGCAACGGAAGAAATTGGCCTCCAACCAACGGATCGGCCGGCTGATAATCCCCTTGGGGGGCCCCGGCCGGCTGATAATCGCCTTCGGGGGCCCCGGCCGGCTGATATTGCTCGCCGGCCATTTCTTCCGCCGGCTGATATTGCCCTTCGGGGCCGCCAAGTGGTCCCGCCCACGGGACAATGGGCAGTGCCTCGTTGAAACCGTAAGGCCATTCTTGCGTGACTTGACTCTGAGAGAGGGGTTGGGGTTCCGGGAACAAATCGAAGGTCGGGCCGCTGTAATCGGCCCACGACGCTTGAGCATGTCCCATCCCCGGTACAGAGGGACCACCAACTCCCTGGCTCACCCCTGAAGCTTGCCCGGAGGGATCAACGTTATACGGGCTGGCGCCCGTATAACCCATTCCCGGGCTGTCGACCGAAGACTGTCCCGATGCTTGCCGCACAAAATTCCCGCAGCCTATAGCCAGTGCAGCAGCCTGTTGGCGAAGATCCTCGCCCATTGCGCTCATCAGATCCTTCCGCTCACTCAACTTCTGGAAGAATGCAAGCGAGGCATTAACCTACATCCAAAGAGATAACAAATAAGTAACTTTAATCAGACATTTATATTCAAGACAAGTTGGGCAACTTACGAGATTGTATGCCATACGCTCGTCGATCTGACCCCTAGGCGCATACCTCGCCCCGCGTTCAAAGTTCACTGGGGCTACTCTCCTCCGCGTGATGCGGGAGTACCACTCATCGTACTCCGCGATGCTGATAACGGGGTCCGGCTCCGAGACGATGGCCGCCAGTGTGTCCTGCCAAGAAGTCCAGAGCTCTAGTTCGGCCGCGCACAATTCTTGCGCATTGGCCTTGCCAAACCGCCCGACATCCGGTGGGTCCCTGTTAACCCTCATATCTGGGGCACCGGCGGGCAAACCCTGCTCCAACTCAAAATGGCGCATTGCTCGGTCTGGCAGCTGCCACTCTGCGACCTCGAAGTGGATGAGGGGTGTGCGCTGCAACCCGGAGAGCGTGAAGACGAACGACTCTTCTACCCGTCGCGCCAAACGTATGTACGGTGCCCAACGCAATTGGCCCGGAGATAGGCGGTCGAACTCCCCTCGATAGAACGTGATGTTGTGATGGGGATCGACTCTCCTGCGGTAGTGGCTATTCTTCCGGCTGTACTCCCAAGCACGCAACCGAGGCCACACTCTATCGGTTCCATCCCTACGCGTCGGTGAACCGGGAGCAAGGTGTTCATAAGACCACACCTGAGAACATGGACAAATTATATTTATATCGTCGATTCAACAAAAGCGAAAACAAAAAAAAACAATAACGAAGACAGGATTTATATGATATACCTGCAATAGCGAGAGACATGCACATATGGCTTTGGAGTCGGGCCTCGTTGCCTTGTGCAATGCTCGGTACAGATACGAAAGAACCGCTGCACCCCATGCATAATCTCCAACCTCAGCCAGGTTACTCAACAACGGTAAATATTTCACGCTGGCCGTGTTCTTCGACGTCGTTGGGAATAAAATTGCCCCCATCACCCACCAGAGGAAGGCTTTTGTGTAAAGCACAAGCTCATGGCCCGTATAGTTTTCCGGCAATACCCCGTACGTATCTACCAACCACTTCAACTTTATACCACCACTGCTAAATCCATCCTGGGGTATCGAAGTGAGGAAGTCCCTAGCGGTTCTCGTCTTCGTTGCTTCTGACGGAGGAGCAATTACCGGCAGCCCCGTCACCGGCAACCCTAAGATGAACCCTACATCTTCTAGGGTAATTGTCAGCTCTCCGAGCGGGAAGTGAAACGTATTCGTTTCACTTCTCCACCTCTCAACAAGGGCACCTATCAAGGCCCGGTCAAGCTGTTGAAATATCTGCCCATGCGTGAAAATCCCAAACCCAATTCCACGCAGTATCCTCTTCTGGGCGGTGTTCAGTTTCCACGATACTATATCGCGAGATACTTCTACGGTGTTGACAAGTTCTCTTTCCTACGAATTAATAAATACAATTTGAGCATAACAAACGGTATATACAACGTTCGTAAGCGATAGAAAGTCGATAAGTAATGTATCTTACACCACCATCCCATATGAGCGTACTGATATGGTTGGCTTGGTCGTATAACACGGATGGGTCTTCAGGTCCAGGGTTAAATTCCATTTTTTGCAACTGAAATTATGGAAAAACCTTCTCAGTTTGGATTTTACGTTTTGGATTTTGATAATAAAATGCGAAAATACGACGCTAGCACATGCATAATACATATAACGCAAGCACATGAATGATACGTACAATGTTAGCATATGTACTCATATGTATAAATATATATACATATACGGAATCGGATTTTGCAAACGCTTGCACAAGAACAAAAACATACATATATAAAACGCAATATTCATCAGAACTGAATATTACAGACAAAAAAAAGTGTAGATTTTGTGAACTTACGTGATCGATTTAGGGTATTAAAGGTGTTCAAGATAACCGGAATTGCGCCGATATGCTTGCCAACGCCGCTGGGAAAGAGTGGATATTGCGTAGAAAGTGTAGATTTTGTGAGTAGAAAGACTGGAGAAGAGTGTTGTAGTTACTGTCGTTTGCAAGTATATTGAACGTCCGCAATACAGTATCGCGTATGGCTATTACGTCCGCGATACAATATTGCGGACGTCTATTACGTCCGCTAAACTGTATAGCGGACACTGTTGATGTGACAGATAAGGACAAGATAACCGTCATTGCCGAAAAAACTGACGGGACAGGCCCTGACAGGTGTCAGCCTAGGGGACGTCCGCTACACAGTATGGCGGATGACTTTTTGCTGTCTCCCATCAGGACATTAATGCCCTCCGCGGTACTGTGTAGCGGATAAGCGCGGAGGGGCAATTTGGTAAAAAAACCCGTCCGCCATACTGTATGGCGGACGTCTGACAGGTTTAGAAAAAGGCGCGATCTGGACCGTCCATCTTTCGGGATGGACGGTCAGATCGCGTTTGCAACTTCTCCTATTTTGCCCACGCTCTCAACGGATCAGCTCCCTATATATATATATATATATATATATATATATATATATATATATATAGGGAGCGTGATCTGACCGTCCATCCCGAAAGATGGGCGGCCCAGATCGCGTCTTTTTCAAAAACTGTCAGTCGTCCGCCATATAGTGTCACGGACGGACTTTTTTTTACCTTTTTGCCCCTCCGCGCCTGTCCGCTACACTGTATGGCGGAGGACATTAAAGTCCTAATGGGAGACGGCAAAAACACGTCCGCGATACTGTGGAGCGGACGTCCCTAGGCTGACACCTGGCAGGGCCCGTCGCGTCAAAAAGACGTCCACGATACTGTGTAGCGGACGTCACTAGGCTGACACCTGTCAGGGCCCGTCGCGTCGAAAGGGAAGAGATTCTCTTGTCAGGTCTTTATTTCTGCACGTGTCAGTGTCGGGAATAATTTCCGCTATACAGTATCACGGACGTCTCTTCACATATACCCCAGAGTTCCTTAATTCTCAGCTCTTTCGGCAAACTTTTCTTGTCCTTCGGATTCAGTTGCTTCCATTTTCGGCTCCCCTCAAGCTTGTTCGAGTAAAACTTGCTTCAATCTTCTTCAAGCAAGGTAAGTTTCTGATCTCAAATATTTTCTGGGTGGATTGACTGATAAAGTATATATATTTTTTTGGGCAAAAAAGTATAGATTTTTGATGATTTTTTTGTGATGTTCTAGAAATTAATTTGTTAACTTTAAAGAAGTTTATTGTAGTTAATTTTGATTTTTTTGAGGGGCGCTAACTTCGGCACATCTATCCTATTTAAATTCGAATTTTTTGAGATACGTTTGTTGTATTTTGGCATGATGAATTTGTCTATTTATCTTAGTAATTTTAATTTGTTATGTTCAATAAATCTATAATTAGCAAAATGGGAGACTTTTGAGATTATGTATATGGTATATTTGTCATCTTAAATTTGTCTATTCGTCAAGATAATTTTTAGGTAATATTTTCAGTTGAAAATGTCATTTGATTGTTAAGCGTAGTCTATATTTCTACATAGGTCTTGTTTCACAATGTCTGATTTCGTGTCGAGCTCCAACACCCCCGTAGATGCTAGTGATCCGTATCTAGGACGAACCTTTCAAACATTGGAGGAAGCTGGAGAATGTTTCCGAGCGTATTCATTGAGGGTTGGATTTGGCATTAGAATAAAGACTTCAAGAACGAGCAACGTAACGAAAAAGATATGCTCTCGCTTATACGAGTGCCAAAGGGGCAGAAACCCAGTGCAAAATGAGACACGCATAGGCAATGATGACGAAATAGGATATTCGCGCAAAAGACGGGACTTTTGCGTGAACGAATTGCTAGGTCAAGATGTTCGTAAGCTATAAAGCCAAGCAAGATCATTGGCTTATTAGCAGCCTGGAACTGGCACACAATCACCCGTTAGTAACCCCTTCTAAGGTGAGTCAGATGCATCAACACAAGAAGATGGGTAAGGTCGCGAGGAGCCTCATTCACACAATGAGCGATGCGCGGCTAGGACCTACCGACATGATTAATGTTCTTGCTGAACAGGCCGGGGGAATTCAAAATTTAAACTTTAACACGACAGACGTTCGTAACGCGGTCCGAACCCATAGACGAGCCGCGTATGACCTCAATGATGCTCAAGCCACAATGAGCCTATTGAAGCGGATGCAGATGGAGGACCCGCAGTTTACCTTCGATTATAAACTTGACGACGAGCATCGAGTTAGCACAATTTTTTGGGTCGACGGTCGTTCGAGGCTTGCTTATAAGCATTTTGGGGATGTCGTGACTTTCGACACCACATACCGTACCAACAAGTACTCGATGCCGTTTGCCCCTTTCACGGGGGTCAATCATCATTATCACTCCATCCTGTTCGGGTTCGCCTTGTTAAGGGACGAGAGCGAGAGTTCTTTTGAATGGTTGTTTAGGGCGTGGCTGGAAGCCATGAACTTCAAAGCACCCAACGTTATCATCACCGATCAAGATTTGGCAATGAAGAAGGCTATTGCCACCGTCTTCCCAGATACTCGACACAACTTGTGCACTTGGCACATAAGCAACAAATACCCCGAACGTTTGCATCACGTGTACGCAAAGTTTCCAGACTTTAAACAGGATTTTGACACGTGCGTTAGCAAGTCGTTAACGATTGAGGAATTTGAGGAGAGGTGGGAAAAGCTTGTTGAGGATTACTCATTGCAAGACAACGGGTGGCTCCAGCACTTGTACGAGCTCAAAGAGCAATGGATTGGCGTTTACACGAGGAGGCATTTTTCTGCGGGCATGAAAACGACGGGCAGGAGTGAATCTATGAATGCCACGTTCGATAGTTACGTGGGTACAGCTACCAATTTGAAGAGTTTCGTCACATCCGCACAGAAAGCGGTTGCGTCGTTGTTCGTGAAAGAAAGGGCTGCAGACTTTGCAACCACGTACAAACAGAGGAGAAGGTTGCTTGAGACCCCGCTGGAGCTGAACGGTGCCAAAGTCTATACGAAGGAGATCTTCTTGCTATACCAAGTAGAGCTGCAGAAATCGGGACGATACTGTATAAACAAGGTGGCAGAAAAGTCTACGCGTGAGTACAAGGTTTATTCGCTCGTGAATGACCTCGTTCCTGAGAAGCTGCGCAGAATGTATACGGTGAGCCACGACACATTGACGGACTCGGTGACATGTGTTTGCAAGAAGTTTGAGTTCCATGGCATCCTGTGTAGACACATTCTGCGGTTTTTCACCCAGAAGAATATCAGGACAATCCCCGATAAATACGTCTTGCCACGGTGGACGAAAGGTGCTAACAGGTTGCACGGTACCATTGCCTTTCCGGAGCACCCGTATACTGACTTTGAAGAATCAGAGACGTTGCGGTATAATCATCTGGTGACGATGTTCACCCGTTTGTCCGTAAAGGCTGCTGCTACAATGGTCGGTTATAAACATCTCCTCGAGGTAGCTCAGCAGCAAGAGCCTATCGTCGACCAGTTGGAAGCAGCTTCAGTCACCAATGCAGTTGACACCGAGCCTACGACGGGATCAGAAGATGACGAGCCGGGGGAGGAAGACGACAATGATATCCGGCCGTTGGATCCAATTATATCGCAAACGAAAGGCCGCAAGAGATCTACGCGGATGAAAAGCTCTATTGAAACGGCAACTCAACCTAAAAAGCTGCGAAGGTGTGCATTGTGCAACAAAATGACCGACCACGACAAGCGGAACCATTACAAGGCACTGGGGATAAGTTCAGGGGGTTTGCAAGACGGGGAAGAAGATGACGCCGAAGATGAGGACGAACAAGCTGCAGTGGACCTTTAATTTTTTGTATAAGTTTAACATTTGTAATAATTTTTTTCTAAAAATTTTTCGACCGAATACTGGAATTTTTTTTCCGATGGACCTATGAGAGGCCATGAAATCAAATCTAAAGTCTTTAGATTTTTTTTGTCAGCCCTGTCCGTTATACAATGTAGCGGACAGATATGCAGAGCCCTAATTTTTTGGTCTTCTTTTATGTCCGCTATACAATGTAGCGGACGTCATCGCAGAAAAACTTTTGGTCTTCTTTTATGTCCGCTATACAATGTAGCGGATAACTCTATCCTATTATATATATTAATCAAATCGGCCAATCAGCTATTATCAGTCCGCTGAGGGCACTCTCTCTGTCTCGAACATCTAACCCGGGCCGCTACCTCATCTACAGCGACCCACATCTCCGGTGACCCACAACTCCGGCGATACCACCGTCCTCCCCTCAACGCCGACCTCGATGGCTTCTGGATCGGAGACCACCTACGATTTTATTGGCAACTTGCACCTGGCAGGCAAACACTTTTTCAAAGTCATGATGCCGGGGTTTGAGAATGAACTTGTAGGCCATCCCTCTTTCTCTGTATTTTCGTGTGTTAAAAGTTTGATCTTTTGGTTAAAAACTAACCTATTTTTTGTATTGTGTTTGTTAGGACATACCGGAAGCCTTGACCAATCAATTTACAACAATTCATGACAGTGCAAGATTATATAGCCGCAAGGGGGCATGGCAGGTTGAAATCAAGCTGAAGCCCGGCCGACCCCAAAAAAAGCAATTCGCAGAGGGTTGGAACGTCTTCGTGCGCCAGCATGGCCTCGAACTCGGGGACTTTGTAGTGTTTGAACACCTTGGGTGGTGGGATTTTCAAGTTGTAATCTTTGATCGGAGCGCTTGTGAAAAAATTTCTTTCCCCCAATGTGAACCCTAATTTATTATTAATAAAAGAATTTATGTTCTTGTTCATTATGTTTCCAAATTTTTTCTCACTTGATTGTGCCGTTTGAGATTCCCTCTATATATTGAGATCGTTGATTGTGAATCGTACGTTATTTATTGTTTATCGATATTGAGATTGTTGATTCTGTCGCCAAAACAAGTCTTCGGGCGCCAATTTATTAAAACAGCATTATGCTACAATGTCGCTAAAACAAGTCTTCGGGCGCCAATTTATTAAAACTGCATTACGCTACAACGTCTAGCTCTACTATATAGCGGACATAAGGCCTCCGCTTAGGCCGGGGTTCGGGAAAGTCGGAACTAAGTGTCTGGTTCGTGCCAACCATTTTCTGGTCCAAGTTGCAGACAATGATCTGCACCACTATGACATAAGATCCTCAGCTGTGCACCTTTCTGCTTGGTCATGTATTCTGCGGGGCTGTCCGCTATACTATATAGTGGACATATACTATATAGCGGACTTAGGAGAGAAAAAAACTAAGTGTTGGAGATCTGTCTTTCTGCTTGGCCGTCCGCTATATAGTAGAGCGGACGGCCAATCAGACAATTTTTCATGTTTCTATCCAGATCGGCCATACTATAAAGCGGATTAGCGAGGAAGTAGCAAAAAGTGGTGAGGATCTCACGTCTGCAACTTGGACCAGAAAATGGTTGGCACGGACCAGACATTTAGTTCCGACCTTCCCGAACCCCGGCCTAAGCGGAGGCCTTATAGCCTTAGAAGAACTCGATCTTCAGTCATCTTCATCTGAAACTGGAGCATCGGAAACAGATCCTAGTTCGAAGCTCATGTTCCAGTATACTTGTGCTTCATTGTTGTTGCCATCTTCATGTGCATCACGTGCCATACGACGTAAGTTATGCCTACTTTGACGAACTCTCATTCTATTATTTTCTTCACGTATTCGATGCAGTGCCCTTTCAAGCTCCATGTGCGTAATTCGAGGCATGTTGATTGCCTTTTGTCGAGGTATGGGTATATTCATGCGCCGTGAATCAGCTACTAAGACCTCATATTCATTCATCCGATAAGACCATTCTGCACGTAATGTATTAACATAGCTTGATGAGTAACGCAAACTTGGACGCAAAGAATAGTGAAATTCATCTTCGCCCGCCCAGTAACGACCCATTGCTTCAAAAATATCTCGTGGAGTATATGACATTTCCAGAGTTGTTATGAAATTGGGAGTATATCACTCTATGCCCTTTGCCCTTCGTGCAATGCATGTACTTATATATACTTTGAAACGGGACCACTTTATGAGATGCTACAGGTTCAACTTTATGAGATGTGACAAGCCTCTGCAATAGACTAGAGACTTGTCTTGTCACCAAAGAGACTTGTCTTGTCACCAAAGACTTGTCAACTTTATGACACGGGCATGCTATTGTCTCCAACTATTGTCATCTTCAATGTCCAGAGACTTGTCTTGTCACCAGAGATGGGCAGACTATTGTGTAGCTATCACACCAATATATTGTGTATGTGTGTGTGGACTTATTTATATATGTTAGCCATGCTCATCGCATTAGAACCGCATAAGTTAAATGGCAGGAGTTCCTAGGAGTTCTAGTCTGCGCGGACGTGAGACTGTGTGGTTGTTGTGTGAAAGGAACGACGACTACAAAGAAGTGAAGTACACGGATCCGAGAGAGTATTATTGCGGTTTACGGAGAGAATGGGCATATCGAGTTAAGGAATCAGAAGCACTACACCAAGATCTCACCACGCTGAGGGCACCTGTGCCGCAACGTCGTTCACTTAGTATGTCGAGGCGTAATGTTAAGCAGTGTAAGAAAGCTGTGCGCCGAATTCGTATGGAGAATAACCGGATGTTGCTGCGTAGAAAACGATTTTACATGCTTCAACTTGCGGAAGAAATGGCCGAGGCTAGTGGGAGGCAGCTCAAATCAAACGAGAGAAACAATATTTTAACCAATGATCAGTACTTATCTGATGAGTATATGTCAAATGAAGAGTGATATATATATCTCTTCATACTGCAGACTAGGATTTCATTCCAACTGGCACTTATCCACATGTCATTCTAATTAGCAAATCCCGTCTTTTGAAGCATGTAAAATGTTGGGAATTTATGTTTCTAACTACATCCGCCATACTATAATTGGGACCTTTCAAGCTCCTTGGTTTTTCTTTTGTCCTATGCATGTTCGCTATATAGTAAAGAGGACAGCACAACAGAAAGAAGAAAGAGTCCCCCAACAATTAGTTTATGGCCCTATCTATGTCCGCCATACGATATAGCGGACAGTCAAGCAGAAGGAAGACTCCCCAACACTTAGTTTTTTTTCGGCGCTATCTATGCCCGCTATACTATATAGCGGACAGTCAAGCAGAAGGAAGACTCCCCAACACTTAGTTTTTTTCGGCCCTATCTATGTCCGCTATACTATATAGCGGACAGTCAAGCAGAAGGAAAACTCCCCAACACTTAGTTTTTTTTCGGCCATATCTATGTCCGCTATACTATATAGCGGACAGTCAAGCAGAAGGAAGAGTCCCCGACACTTATGAGGGATGCCTTGACGTTTAAGTATATGAATTTGGCGCTAAAATGTGCGCGAATAGGCCTTCATAGGAAAATCAAAAAAATAATTTGTCTCATTTTTGGCCGAAATTCATAGAAATGAGCTATATAGTGTGCCTAACGTGCAATGAGCAAAAAAAAAGTGACAAAAAAAGCTATGAATTTGGCGCGCTAAAGGAAGGAAGAGTCCCCAACACTTAGTTTTTTTCTCGGCCCTATCTATGTCTATGTCCGCTATACTATACAGCGGACAGTCAAGCAGAAAGAAGACTCCCCAACACTTAGTTTTTTTTCGGCCCTATCTATGTCCGCTATACTATATAGCGGACAGTCAAGCAGAAGGAAGACTCCCCAACACTTAGTTTTTTTTTCGGCCCTATCTATGTCCGATATACTATAAAGCGGACAGTCAAGAAGAAGGAAGACTCTCGAACACTTAGTTTTTTTTTCGGCCCTATCTATGTCCGCTATACTATACAGCGGACAGTCAAGCAGAAGGAAGAGTCCCCAACACTTAGTTTTTTTTTGGCCATATCTACGTCCGGTATACTATATAGCGGATAGTCAAGCAGAAGGAAGAGCTCTTTTGACTTAGTTTTTTTTTCCGGCCCTATCTACGTCCGGTATACTATATAGCGGACAGTAAAGTAGAAGGAAGAGTCCCCAACACTTAGTTTTTTTCCGGCCCTATCTACGTCCGCCATACTATAATTGGGACGTTTCAAGCTCCTTGGTTTTTCTTTTGTCCTATGCATGTCCGCTATATAGTAAAGCGGACAGCACAACAGAAAGAAGAAAGAGTCCCCCAACAATTAGTTTATGGCCCTATCTATGTTTGCGATACGATATAGCGGACAGTCAAGCAGAAGGAAGACTCCCCAACACTTAGTTTTTTTTTTGGCCCTATCTATGTCCGCTATACTATATAGCGGACAAGCAAGCAGAAGGAAGACTCCCCAACACTTAGTTTTTTTCGGCCCTATCTATGTCCGCTATACTATATAGCGGACAGTCAAGCAGAAGGAAGACTCCCCAACACTTAGTTTTTTTTCGGCCCTATCTACGTCCGGTATACTATATAGCGGACACTCAAGCAGAAGGAAGAACTCCTAACACTTAGTTTTTTTTGGCCCTATCTATGTCCGCTATACTATATAGTGGAGAGTCCCGCAGAAGGAAGAGTTCCCATTGGCCCTATCTATATGTTATAGCGGACAGTCCAACAGAAACAGTCTCACTTGGTTTTTACACTTTGTTTCCCCCTGGTCAAAGCAAATCACACAAAACAAATCAAAGACTCAGATCAACAACACAACAATATCTTTGAATCAAATCAACAAAATTACAACAACGATCACATCTCAGTCAACATAAATGAAATCATCAATCGCATTCAACGATAAGATTCAAGAAGTGTAAGGACAATTAAAAAAGTCAAGCAAAATGTTATTATACGCAAACATTGTCAATTGGGGCCCTCAGCCCCTGCGGGATCCCCCTCGTTACACGGATTTACAACAAATCTAATAGCTCTAGGCCGGCCATTGATAATTTTCCAAGCCATCCTATACCTAAAGCAGTCTATGCATTCTTGGCTCCAGACGGTCTTCTTGAGGCTCTCAGACCGACAGATGTAATCCATGTACATGCAGATGAAGACGCCGCAGTCCGAGGAATTACGTTGCTTGGGCCTACTCCTCTTCGATCGGAGAACAAGCTACGTATCGCCCGGTGCCCTCACTCGACTCTCTCGACTCTCTCGATGACGCTTACCATTGACCATGGCAGCAAATAGATTCTGCGAGAAACATAATAAGCATTAAACATAGCAAACATAATAAGATTAATCAGTTCTACAATATGCAAGTTACAATAAGAAGTAAACATGATCTTACCTTGGCATCCAACTGGCCTAAGCCTCGGTACATTTCAATCACACCCATCACGGGGGTATCATCGTAGAGACTGTCGAGGACTAATACGGTATTCGTTACCGGTTCATAGCAAACCAAGTACCAGTGGGCATTCACTATAGCTGGGATTAGAAACACGTCCGCCACACCTGCGCTCACTGGACTCGGCCGAGCAAGATATGCTTGTAGGTTAGCGGATGGTCTCCACTGGAGCTGGGCATTCCCCTTTCTCGCTTGCTTCCTCACCTTGTCCCAGTCGTTATACTCTTGTACTAGCATGCCATGAAAGTAAGCATCGAGGATAAAAATGCGTGGACCGTAGTTAGGCTGCTCCAGACCCCTTTGCCTCAGAATTTGCACGTAGTGCGAGATGACAAAGTTGTCTAACCAAATTCATGGAGCCAGCGAGGACAATTCTCTCCACGAGGCATTGTAATCCAAGCCATGCGGATGATCCACGTCATACGACGCTCCGTCTGCGGGGAGGGGGGGGCCTGCTAAAATAACGGGCTATGATTAGGTGGTGTTTATGTGGCTTCAGGGGCCTGGCTGGATGCCCTTTCGGATATTGCCCTCGGGGGTCGAACGGTTGCTCTTGCCCTCCATCGGGGGGCAAGAACAACGGAAGAAATTGGCCTCCAACCAACGGATCGGCTGACAGATAATCCCCTTCGGGGGCCCCGGCCGGCTGATAATTGCCTTCGGGGGCCCCGGCCGGCTGATATTGCTCACCGACCATTTCTTCTGCCAGCTGATATTGCCCTTTGGGGCCGCCAAGTGGTCCCGCCCATGGGACAATGGACAGTGCCTCATTGAGACCATAAGGCTAGTCTTGCGTGACTTGACTCTGAGAGAGGGGTTGGGGTTCCGGGAACAAATTGAAGGTCGGGCCGCTGTAATCGGCCCACGACGCTTGAGCATGTCCCATCCCCGGTACAGAGGGACCACCAACTCCCTGGCTCACCCCTAAAGCTTGCCCGGAGGGATCAACGTTATACAGGCTGACGCCCGTATAACCCATTCCCGGGCTGTCGACCGAAGGCTGTCCCGATGCTTGTCGCAAAAAATTCCCGCAGCCTAAAGCCACTGCAGTAGCCCGTTGGCGAAGATCCTCGCCCATTGCGCTCATCAGATCCTTCCGCTCACTCAATTTTTGGAAGAATGCGAGCGAGACATTAACCTACATCCAAAGAGATAACAAATAAGTAACTTTAATCAGACATTTATATTCAACACATTCAAGACAAGTCAGACTAGTTGGGCAACTTATGAGATTGTATGCCATACACTCGTCGATCTGACCCCTAGGCGCATACCTCTCCTCGCGTTCAAAGTTCACTGGGGCTACTCTCCTCCGCGTGATGCGGTAGTACCAGTCATCGTACTGTTCGATGCTGATAACGGGGTCCGGCTCCGAGACTATGGCCGCCAGTGTATCCTGCCAAGAAGTCCAGAGCTCTAGTTTGGCCGCGCACAATTCTTGCGCATTGGCCTTGCCAAAACGCCCGACATCCGGTGGGTCCCTGTTAACCCTCATATCCAGGGCACCGGCTGGCAAACCCTGCTCCAACTCAAAATGGCGCATTGCTCGGTCTGGCAGCTGCCACTCTGCGACCTCGAAATGGATGAGGGGTGTGCGCTGCAAGCCGGAGAGCGTGAAGACGAACGACTCTTCTACCTGTCGCACCAAACGCATGTACGGTGCCCAACGCAATTGGCCCGGAGATAGGCGGTCGAACTCCCCTCGATAGTAGATGATGTTATGATGGGGATCGACTCTCCTGCGGCAGTGGTTATTCTTCCGGCTGTACTCCCAAGCACGCAACAGAGGCCACACTCTATCGGTTCCATCCCTACGCACGTTGGTGCACCGGGAGCAAGGTGTTCATAAGACCACACCTGAGAACATGGGCAAATTATATTTATATCGTCGATTCAACAAAAGCAAAAACAAAAATAAAATAACGAAGACAGGATTTATATGATATACCTGCAATAGCGAGAGACATGCACATATGGCTTTGGAATCGGGCCTCGTTGCCTTGTGCAATGCTCGGTACAGATACGAAAGAACCGCTGCACCCCATGCATAATCTCCAACCTCCGCTAGGTTACCCAACAACGGTAAATATCTCACGCTGACCGTGTTCTTCGACGTCGTTGGGAATAATATTGCCCCCACCACCCACCAGAGGAAGGCTTGTGTGTACAGCACAAGGTCACGGCCCGTATAGTTTTTCGGTAAAACCCCGTAGGTATCTACCAACCACTTCAACTTGATACCACCACTGCTAAATTGATCCTGGGGTATCAAAGTTAAGAAGTCCCTAGCGGTTCTCTTATTTGTTGCTTCTGACGGAGAGGAGCAACTACCGGCCGCCCCGTCACCGGCAACCCTAAGATGAACCCTACATCTTCTAGGGTAATTGTCATCTCTCCGAGCGGAAAGTGAAACGTATTCGTTTCACTTCTCCACCTCTCAACAAGGGCACCTATCAAGGCCCGGTCAAGCTGTTGAAATATTTGCCCATGCGTGAAAATCCCAAACCCAATTCCACGTAGTATCCTCTTCTGGGTGGTGTTCAGTTTCCACGATGTGAACTCGCGAGATACTTCTACGGTGTTGAGAAGTTCTCTTTCCTACGAATTAATAAATACAATTTAAGCAAAACAAACGGCATATACAACGTTCGTAAGAATAAGAAAGTCGATAAATAATTTATCTTACTCCACCATCCCATATGAGCGTACTGATATGGTTGGCTTGGTCGTATAACACGGATGGGTCTTCTGGTCCAGGGTTAAATTCCATTTTTTGCAACTGAAATTATGGAAAAACCTTCTCAGTTTGGATTTTACGTTTTGGATTTTGATAATCGCTCACAAAAATACGACGCTAGCACATGCATAATACATATAACGCAAGCACATGCATGATGCATACAATGTTAGCATATGTACTCATATGTATAAATATATATACATATACGGAATCAGATTTTACAAACGCTTGCACAAGAACAAAAACATACATATATAAAACGCAATACTCATCACAACTATCGTTTACAAACAAAAAAAAGTATAGATTTTGTGAACTTACGTGATCGATAAAGGTGTTCTTAAGACGGAATTGCGCCGATCTGCTTGCCAACCCCACTGGGAAATTTTGTGAGTAGAAAGAGTGGAGAAGAGTGTCGTAGTTACTATTTTTTGAATGTATATTTACCGTCCGCTATACAGTATCGCGGATGGCTATTACATCCGCGATAGAGTATCGCGGATGGCTATAACGTCCGCTACACAGTGTAGCGGACACTGTTGACGTGACAGATAAGGACAAGATAACCGTCATTGCCGAAAAAAACTGACGGGACATGCCCTGACAGGTGTCAGCCTAGGGACGTCCGCTACACAGTATCGCAGAGGTGTTTTTGCTGTCTCCCATCAAGACTTTAATGTCCTCCGCCATACAGTGTAGCGAACAGGCGCGGAGGGGCATAAAGGTAAAAAAGTCCGTCCGCGACACTGTATGGCAGACGACTGATAGTTTTCGAAAAAGACGCGATCTGGGCCGTCCATCTTTCGGGATGGACGGTCAGATCGCGCTTGCAACTTCTCATATTTTGCTAACGCTCTCAACGAATCAGCTCCATATATATATATATATATATATATATATATATATATGTGTGTGTGTGTGTGTGTGTGTGTGTGTGTGTGTGTGTGTGCCTGCGGTCTCAAGCCCAGATAAAAGGAGCAGGGCCTATGAACAAATTTATCTTAAATTTAATTTTACCGCAAAATAAAAAATGAATAAAAAGAATTTAAAAAAAACATTTTTTATTTAGGTCTGGGCCTGATCCAAGCCCGTCACTAAATTTTGGGCCTAGGGCTTGGACTTAGACTGGGCCTTGATATCCTCCAGGTGGCTTGGCCCAGGCCCAAACCTTTTTCCTGCCAGGCCCGAAGGGCCGGGGCTGTACCGACATAACCTCAGCCCATTGACACCTATATGTATGACTAATATCATTAATATACGTGCCAAGTCAAAGTTGAAAAATTATTTTAGGACGGAGGAAGTAATAACTAATACTTGTGTGTGCAAGCCGAAAGACTCATTAATGTTGGACGACTTACATAATCCATATTCTGGCTTCAATATACCTGACTAGTATTGGACAAGCAATCCAAGTTCCAACAAGAATTTAAAAATGATACATTTGCTACTACTCTTGCGTAGGAAATAGGTGCAACCCTTATACATCGACGATTAAGCTTTAGTGACATTTTGCTAACACTTTTGGAGATAATTTTTAGCATCACTATTTTAAAATCGCTGAATCAATGCCACTAAAAATATATACGACTATTAATTGTCGCTATATAGATGGTTGTAGGTATTACCTTACCACCTAGATAGCCCAAAGTTTTTCCATTCATAAATAAAAAATATTTGGCTGCTACCCGAGTTGAAGGAATCTTCTTCATACCTCCCATATAGCGATAGTTAATGGTCGTTGAATGTTTTGAATTACTTTTATTTAGTGACGCTAAAAATATACTGGTAAGAATTTTCGCTTAAAGTGTTAGCGAAAAAACCACTCGAAAGATTTAGTGACTATTAATTGCATTATATATGGCTAGCAGTCGAAATTTGTTCGAAATGAAAAAAAATTTGACAAAGGAAATCCTAATTAGTACTGGGCAAGCAATCCAAGTTCCAACAAGGATTTAGAAATCTGATTGGTCTTAGAAGTTTTCTTTTTTTTTTCTTTTATCTAAACTCATTATCCCCGCACACCGACAGAGGAATAATTTTGAACTTCTCACACTTCACTTATTAGGTTTTATCTTACGTAATAACTAAAAAATAATAAGCCAGTCAGTAAAGCCTTTCGAAAAAAAGGAAACACAAGATGGTGCCACTTATACTTATGGCAACTACGTGAGTTATCTACTTAACCCAGGGTGTTTCTTGTAAATATATATGACCAGACCACCCCTGCATGTTAACCTAATCCCAGTCCAAGTAATATTTGGTAACCGCCCAACATGGCTATAAGAAGAGCACCGCATCTCCAGTCTCTTCAAGCTTCGAATAAGATACCAAATGGCTTCCGATGCTTCGTTAGCTACAGTAAGTCGCTAAACGAACAATAAGATACCAATGGCTTCCGGTACGTCATCAGCTGCAATAAGTGGTGAGAAGAATAGTAAGATACCAATGGCTTTTACTTACATGAACTTACATGCTTTTACTTGTACTCTAAGTTCCTTCTGATTCAAATTTCGCCGGGCATTGTGAGCTCTGTTGACGATATCTATGACTATGAGCCCCATGAACTGCCAGGTGCGTTATACTTTCTCCACTTCTTGCCATACATTCTCTCCGTTCTTAGATAAGAGAAGTTGCTTTCTGGCAAAAATCAGCAATTTCTATAATTTGTGGAAAGTTTATAAACCGTCCTTTGAAACCTTGAAGTCAGTGGCAAACCACAAGCCTAATTTTTGAATTTTTTTTAATATTGGTAAATATATTTAACATATTCACGAAATCGCCACTATATTGTAATATCGATGTATTAGAATTTCTTTTTTTTGGTGTTTTTCACATTTTGTACTACCGACCGTCATAGTCGTTGTCTTTGTCTTTTCCTTACTTCGTTTTCGTTATTCCAAATTAAAGTTTCGAATTATATATATATATATATATATATATATATGGAGCTGATCCATTAATAGCGCTAGCAAGCTGCTAGCGCTGTTTGGCCGTCCGCTACATAATGTAGCGGACGATAATTTACCGTCCGCTACATTATGTAGCGGACGGTGAAAAAAATTCCTGTTGTGGCGCGCGATCTGGTCGTCCATTCTCGCCCGTGGACGGCTAGATCGCGCTAGCAACTTGGGTTAAGTTGCTAGCGCTATCATTTTATCAGCTCCCATATATATATATATATATATGCACTATTGTCCTCATATAATTTTCTAGTAAAATTTAGAATACACTTTCAAATTATCTTATATTAGCCGTAAATTTTTTACGTGAACTTGAACCTTCCGAATTCTTCTATTACATTTCCTGGGTCAGCCCTTGCTTGCATTCATAGTTTCCTGAGCAACTGAAAATTGTCCTGAATGTCTATGTGTGCAGCTCTGGCTTTTAAACACGGTGACAGAAAGATGTACTTCTTTACTAGTTTGAGTAAGAAGTATGCAAACGATAACAAAGTGAAGAGGGATGTCAAGGGTAATCGCGGGTACTGGAAGGCGACGCAAGCGAGAAAGGACGTCAAGGGCTGTACCGAAACCATCGTCAGCACCACAACGCCTCTCACCTACATTAACAAAGATGCTATCAAAACACCGTGGCTCATGACATAACACAGACTGACCGATGACTTGATCGCACGTTTCAAGCCCAAGGAGATACCGTTAGGAAGAGTGTACTTTTCTTTCATTGTATATTAACTAAACATGCTTTGCATATTGTATGCAGGACCCGTAAATCAATGCTCTGTACTGTGTATTATCACGTTAGGAAGAAGGAATCTGGCGCCGAAGGTGTTGGTACTCAAGATCCGAGCCCATTGCCATGATTCAAATTAGAGAATGCGTTTTTGTGAAGTCTTTGATTCAGATTTTCTCTTCCAGTTCTGAATGTTCGCCTATATTCTGTTAATGTTTGCCTGATCCTACTCTGCAGTGCTTGTTTACCCGTACAATCGTAATTTCGTTTTCGCTTCTCGTGTTACTTTCACGTTTTTTTTGCTTTGTCCATTTCCATCCATAATAGTTTGAAAAAAGTTTTGGCCGCTACCTGGGTTGAAGGAATCTTTAATTCTGTTACTCTCTATATATCCTCTATATAGTGACAATTAATGATCGATTAGAATTTTTAGTGACTTTAGTTTAGTAACGGTAAAAGAATGCTACTAAGAATTGTCCTTGAAAGTATTAGCTGAAAAACCATTAAATATTTAGCGAGTATTGATTGTCACTAAATACGGTATTAAAGGAAGATTCCTACAACCCTCTCAAACTTATGGCCGCAAGTCATCCAACAACCCTAACGGCGAAATTAATCCCCCACCAGCAACCCCCACAACTCGAATAGGTAGCTCTTCGACTCTGCTCTAGCGCCTTGAGGACTCCGACAACATACCCCGCAGCAAAACACCACCCATTCATCGACGCTGGAAACAAAAACCACAACGGAACGGTAGCAATAATCGAAACAGCAACAAATGACCAACTCACCCAACCCATCAAGCGCCCAAAAGAAAAACCCTAACTCAAACAGATCTAGGCTAGTCTACCACTTCACCACCTATCAGGAAAAACAGACGGTGGTGACGTAAACAAAATTTTGAGAGATGGAGAGGTTTGACTCGTATTGTTCTTTTCGCCTCTCTCGGAGGTGGTTTTTGGTGCTCTAGGGATGGATTATTTCACAAGTAAAATATAGATTCTTGTAGAGAAAAAAATAGATTATTGGCAATACATCCTTCAAATTATATATAGCTAATGATTTGACACATCCACCTCTTATTTGAGTTATGCTTGCTGATTTGTTAAAATGATATGCAATAATCCGATTTCGAATGGTGGATTCTTCTATTTTCTCGATATCGATTCTTCTTTCTTCTGCTTTCCATTCTAATCTAATTATATAATTATCTAATCATCTATATATCTATATATATATATATATATATATATATATATATATATATATATGAAAGTCGAAGCTGAGCGAATGTAACATTCTCTTTCCTACTTAGCATGTCTCTCTTTATGCCATTTGACATTCAACCGATTAACTAAATTTTATTTTTCTCTCTCTTTCACGTCAGCATGTCCCACTTAAAAACAAATCTCTCTCTCTGAATTTTAAATTTATATACATCTCATTCGTTCTAATCTAAATCTTATTCAAATCTTTTGACTTTCTAATATTTTACACAACTATAACATGTTTTCACAATCTAACAAAATTAATCTCCCTCCATTTACTTTATTATAACTCATATAAAATATTTTTATATAGTTTGTGTATACATATAATTATTTATTGTATATATTCTCTTATATCGTTAAATTTTATAACGTTCAAGGTACAGGGTTAATACTAGTATATATATGAAAGGTGAAGCTGAGAGAATGTTGTCCCGTCACTGCCTATGTGTACATTCTCTCCTTTTGCTACGTAATTTATTTATTTTTAACTTTGAATTATCCTTAATCTTTAGGAGATAAACATGATAAATCCTTAATCTTTAGAAAAGTTTAGCCCTAAAATCTTGCATTATCAACTTCATTTTCTCTCGCCAATCGTCCGGCTCTTCTATTCACCACCTGAAAACTTGTCCTTCCTCAATCTTTACTTAAATTTAAAAACATGATAACTTAAAAACCCTCCACAAGTATTTGATCATTAGAAATTTCTTGTATGCATATCTTATTTCATCATATAATGTAATTCCATAGCTTACTTGGACTACTTTTTCTCTTGCAGCATGGACTTACGTTAATTTGTTTTTGAGATTACTAAACTGATTTTTGGTTAGTAACTTTCAACTTTTGAATCCCTTAATTTTCTCTATCATTCCAAATATAGTTATTTTTCTCCCAACAACTGCTCAGTTTTTAGGATTCAATTAACTCAAAAATTTTACATCTTAAAAACTTTCCTTACCGTCAATCAGTCTTTTTTTAGTTATTCCTCTAGGTTATGACTTCATTTTTGAGTCCCAAAATTGGAAAATTTTTGGCTGTTATGCCAGTTGGAGGAATCTTCCTTCTACCCTCATTATAGCGACAATCAATTGTCTCTATATGTTTTTAGTGACTTTTATTTAGTGATGTTAAAAAAAGTGCTGCTAATAATTATCGCTGAAAGTATTGAAAGAAAAGTCACTAGAAATATTTAGCGACTGTTAATTGTCACTATACACGGGGTTAAAGAAAGATTCCTACAACTCGGGTAGGAGCCAAAGATTGTTTCCCAAAATTTTGTCTCTCATGTCAAATATGGTTGGAGTATTTCAGTTTCCTTAATTTATCCATATGTAGCAATAATTAGAGATCTCTCATATTACCCGTGATTTTAGATTTTTTTTTCCACTTCAATAAGCTCCTAATTTCTATGACTAATCTTATGGACTCAAACCACCTATTTTCAATGACTTATCCAAAATGCTTTGACGTACATTTTAGCCTATTTTCAACATCATCCTACAAACAATCAAAATCTGACCAAATATCATTTGCTTTTCATGGAACTTATATTTTAAAAAGAAAAAAGCTTCATTTTTGTTTAAAGAGTCAACATTGAGTGGTGCTTATTTGTACATTCATTTAAGAGCAATATTATAACACTATTATCAAGTGATAGAAAAATACTATATACACCATCTCATTTACTTCTTCACAATTTTTTATTGTTAAATACGTATTTTAAAGACAAATGTAACTTATTTAACGACGAACATAAGGTGGAGACTCTCCGTACCTAGTTTATATTTAATAATTGCAATATAGTATTCTGTGTGCAATGCACGACATCAAAACTAATCTTGACATGAAAGCTGCGACAACCATTGTTGACTCAGCTCCAAAGTTATCACCTCTTCAGGGGGGGAACACGAGGCGCACGTGCCCACCTGCTACCAGCCAATTCCAGTTCTCCGGCACCGGTGCCCATCTCTTAACACTCCCGTCTTTGAGCATATTAGGAAATATAGATGAACTAGGTCCAGGTGACTATCTACCTCTGGACCACCTCCACTCAGGGGCGGAACTAGAAATTTTTTTCAGAGGGTGCAAAAATTCTATCGAATGCACAAAAAAAAAAACCTTTATGGTAAAATAATATTATATAGAGATTTTTTAAAATCTCTATATAATCACTGAATTAAACGAAATTTAAGAACATTACTAAATCTCTATATAATCACTGAAATTAAACTATACCAATGTTTCGATACTCAAAATTTTAGAATTAAACTCTAGGTTTATGATACTTTTAATGTACAAATATATTTGTATTGACATCTATATACATGCAAAATAATTCAAGTCTATAGCATAAGTATCGACATACAAATATAAAATAAACAATAACAATAAATTAACGATAATTTACTAAAGCAGTGGGCCACTCCGTCAAGCACTCAAGTCTCAAGTAGACAACACTCAGCAGACAACAGACAAATTCATCACGGCTAGATGCAGCTCCACCACGAATTGGGACGAAGCAACATACAACAAAAAAATTCCCAACAGCAAATCCCAGCAATTGTCCGTGCAGCAGCTCGCGGTCGCCAGCAGCTGGCAGGGTGATTGGGTGAGGCACTCCGTCAAGCATATCTGGTCGCGTGGCCAGATGGCATCAAGCAGTGGCACTCCGTCAAGCAGATCTGGTGACTAGTTGCGTGGTCGGACGCTGAACAAAGACTCAAAGATCTAGTCGCCGGTCGGAGATCTACAAGGTTGGTTCAGACCGTTCAGTCGCGTGGCGTCGCCGGCAATATGCCAGATCTAGTCGCCGGTCGTTACGTCCACTGTCCACCGGTGAGAGAGAGAGAGAGAGCGCCGAGTTGTGGCCTCGGGGAATGGGGTATCGGGTATCGGGGATGGGGGAACGGCGTCTCGGGAACAGGGTGGTGCGATTCCCGAAAACCAATTTTTTTTTCCAGAAGTGAGGGGGTGCTTCAGCCCCCCCTTGCCACAACATAGGTCCGCCCCTACGTCTACTGGCCAATTACTTAACGACCTTGAGCATGTTGCGTCAACGAAGCAAAAGCACCGGTCTTGTCTCTCTCATCTACTCTCTTTCATATGCATCACCTCTACTCTATTCACTTCGATTCTACTCTCTTGCCTTACGGCTTTGAATGGAATTTCAATTGAATTTTTCAACTTTGAATTGAACATTGGTTTGGGTTTTGGCTCCATTTTGTCAACCTACCTTTGCTGTCTCATGGATTCAAATGAAATCATTTTCTCTTCCGTTAAAAACCCAAAAATCTAATTAATCGATCTTGTTTATTAGTTATAGTTTTGAGGTTTTGGTTGCTCTTGGCAGTAAGGATGAGAATCTGCACATGGATAATTACAGTCCATTTTTCAATATTTATACCCTTTTTTTCTTCATTAAAGACAAAGAATGAGATTAAAAAAAAATTAGCGACTGAAGTGTGGGGGTTTAGAAGTGTACGTAGTGTAGTTATCACTTCTGTAATAAATTTGGGGGCGGTTTTAAGAAATAGGTAAAAGTATGAAAAGCAGAGGTGACATATTGGAGAAACATTGTAAATCACATGTGGTGTAAAAACAAATATAATTGACCATGCCCTTCGCCGATGCCCAACCATTCATACGCTCTGGCTGAATTTAGCTCCCAAAAAAGCGCACCATCGATATAGACACTTTCCATTCTGTCTGTGGTGTAAAGCCATGGCAAATCTTCACTCTGCAAAGGGACCCCACAATATACCATGGCCCACTTTCTTCGGGTTCCTCTTATCCGTGGTCTGGCATAATAGAACAAACTCGCCATCCTTTAGTTCCCAACCCAATAGAATATTACACGGGAGACTACGATCTTAGTACAAGATTATTTGTTTTTTACAAACGGCATGAACATACCCCCGGCCCGGGTCTATACTACACAAATTAAATGGAATCCTCCCCCGGAAGGATGGGAAAACTTAACACTGATGGAAGTGTAAACAGACGCAATTATCGAGTCGGAGCGGCCGCTGCCATTCTCAACTCGAGAGGTAAATGGATCTCAGGCCGCTCTAGAAAGCTAACAACTAAAAACAGTCACAACGCTTAACTGTGGGCTCTTCCAGATGGTCTCAATCTCACGTGGCAAAACAATCATCGACATGTTATTTTTGAGGTTGACGACATAAGTGTGGTCCAATTCTTTTTACATGATAAACCCCCCTGTAGTACCGCGATATTTTTACGGATTGATTTAAAAAAGAGAAAAAATTTCGTCGATGTTTTATTTAATAACTTTTAGCGCCGATTTATTTTTTTAGCATCGGTATACTGATTAGCAACGAATAAGGAAGCGGGGTAGCGTATCAAACACATTAAAATTTTTCTAACACATAAAACTATAGTAAATAATTTATTTTTCGTCTTTTTTGTAATAATAGAAATTTTCGGGTAAGCTTTAAAATGACTAAAGAAAATTTAGGGGATATGTAGATATACTTTGTGAGGCTGTCGTCATTTTTTCATCCCCTTTTCTGAAAAACGGCTGAGAAAGAGAGAAGATACAGAGAAAGAGTAGAAGAGGGGAAGGGATCGAAGAAATTCTCCGGCGAAATTTTTCGGTAAGGTTTCTAGCTTTTTCTCCCTAGTCTTTTTCAATAATTATGGGATCAAGGGAGGGCTACCGTGAGTGCAACGAGGTGTTAGGCAGGTCACAGCCATGGTGGCTGTGACTGTGAAACTTAAGGGTGAATTAACGAACGATAGGGGGATAAGGGAGATCTCTGTGAGGGGCATGGGTATGGGTTGCGTTGAAAAGTCACAACCATGGTGGCTGTGATTGAGTGCTCGTGAGCAGCGGTGTATAGGGGCTTGAGAGAAACAACCAGGGAAGAGCTGCGGTGTAGGCAGAGAGATAGTGGGGGTGCAGCCGTATTGTTGTGTCGTGGAAGGATGTGTGTTTGTGTGTAAGTATGGGTTGTTTGGTTGCGACATGGTGTGGGTTTTGCACGTAGTGGGTACGATTGTGTGTGTGGTGCTATGTGGGTTCATGTGTGTGCAAGAGAGAGGCAGGGAGGCTGAAAATTCAGCTGTATGGATTATGTGCATATGTGTGTGTGCATGTTGTGTGTTTTGAGTGGTGTGTGAGTTAGTGGGTATCAGGTTAGCATTAGGTACGATACATGCATGGGTTGGCGTGCAGTAATTGTTAATGCATAAAATTTTAAATTATGATGCTTTAGGCTATGTTAGAATTTCTGGCAAACTTTTATAATTTTCTGAAATTGTATGTATTTTTAATATTTTCGGCAAGTTCAGAATTATAAATTTCTTTTGAGCCTTTAGACTCATGAAAACGTTTTGTAAAAATTAGAGTAATGTTTTTATAGTATAACGAAGTCCCAGATTAAGTTTGCAGATTTTTAGAGTTGATTTGCTATAGTTTCCGTATCGCAACAGTTTTAGCAAAATGAATAATTTAAAAATATTTTTAATGCCTTTTAAATTCTAATTTCAATTTCTATAATTTTTATACATATTTAAAAGCTGTTACAAAAATTATGGGACTTTATTTTCAGCTAGATGTAATTATGCTATTTATGGGCTTTACTAGTATTTAAAGAAATTATTTTAATTAAAAAATATTTGAAAATCCATAAAATTCATATTTTGTCTTTTTATAATGTTTTAAACTATAAAAGTGTTTTGTTATAATTTATTATATATTTGAAATATCGTTACGCATTAAAGATTGTATAAGAATTTTGGTTAGGCTGGCCGTGTGCGTTTTGAGTTGCAGGATTTTGGAGTGAGAGTGAATACGTTGTGGGTAGTTGATATTAGGTTTATAGTACTGTAGCATAGATTATGTTCTAACAAATGGATTACCAATCTAGGTTTATTCAGAGAATTTTGATCGACGTTGGTAGCATTGCTTAGCTTGGATCGAGGTAAGGAATTTTATCTGAACCCTATGTCATTACTCTGATTTATAATAACAGTTTTACAGACTATATTGATTGTTGATTTTTATGATTGATATATTCTTTTAAACTGCCCATGAAACCCTAATTTGAGCCGTATAGCGATTGTTTGAAATTCTGGTTCATTCTGATTTGCTTATTGACTCAATCATCGTAAAACATTTTTAATTGTATTTATTTCTTCTAAATGTTGACATGAGTTAGTAATCCAGGGAGTTATAAGGATGGTGCGTATTGTTAGACTTATTAGGATGGTATTTTGGTTGGGTTAAACTAGTACCTAAATGAACTAGTTAGTATACATATGCATATGTAAAGCGTATCAAACACTGCCGGGGTGACTTTGCTATAGTGTACTACTCATGTTCAATGTTTCATGTTTCTGTTTTATTACACCTGAAATGTTTTGAAATGAATATTGATTTAAGGGATTGAGTTGATACTCGTCCCTATGTAATTAGCGAAATGCATTGGTTTTATTTAAAAACTCATTTTAAAAATTATCATTTAACTGTAAATGTAATGATCGTCCGAATCATTTTGTTGTTTTAATTTGATCGGCCTTACTGGGCTCTCGAAGGCTCACTCTCTTTTGACTTCCTTTCCGCAGGTTGCCCGAGTATGGATTAGAGAGAGTGAAAGAGAAAATTATTTAATTTTTGGTATTGATTGTTAGAACCCCTGCATGGGTGCCTTTGCTAGTTTATTATTCAGGTTTAAATTTAGTTTGCAGGTATGATTGTACACTGAGATAAAATACATTGATGAATGTTTTAGTTGCTTTGAAAATTATGGTATTACTAGCCCAGAACCCGAGCCAAGCTCGGGCCAGTTTATAAAATACAGTATACTATATATAAGGTCTTAAAGAGTGTATTAATATGTACCACATATCGTGAGACAAAAAAAGACAATAACATTATAAAAAAATGGGTTAATTACACTTATGTCCCTGAGGTTTAGGTGTAATTACAGTCAAGGACACAAAGTTTCAAAAGGTAACAAACCGTGTCCACAAACGTTAAAAAGGTAACACTAGTGTCCATCCGTCAAATATCCGTCCAAAAAGTGTACTTTTTTGGTGATGTCATCAATATGTATTTTTTAAATGACAATACTACCCTTGTTAAAAACCTAATTTTTAAAGAAATGGGTTTCTCTCTCCAAATATTTTTAGAAACTCTCTCTTCCAAATCTGAATTTCGAGTCGCCCCCTCCCTCGCCTCATGCCGCCGGTAGCCCCCTCCCTTACCCTACCTCGCCGCCAGTAGCCCCCTCCCTCATCCCACCTAGCCGCCGACACCCCCTTCCTTCAGCCCACCCCGGCGGCAGCCCCTCCTTCACCCTACCCAGCCGGCAGTCCCCTCCCTTACCCCACCTCGCCGCCGACAGCCTCTTCCCTCTACCAGAACACGATGGGCTCGTTGTGCGGCGGTGGGCCTGTTGTCATCGGCGGAGAGGAAGAGGGGCGGGCAGCAGGTTAGGGAGAGGGAGGGGCGGTGGCGTGTGCAGCGGCAGATATAAGATTGACCGAGATGTGGCTCGATGTGCGGCCGTGGCTATAATGGCGCCGGCAGGGAGGGAGATGGGGAGAGCTGAGGGAAGGGAGAGATAGGCAGCGGGGTTGGGGGGAAGGGAAGGGGGTGGGCAGCGGGGTTGGGGGGAAGGGAAGGGGGAACCGGGGTCATGGGAGGGAGGCGCCGGGGGGTGGGGACAGGGAGGCACCGGCGGAGTGAGGACAGGGAGGCACCGGCGGGGTGAGGACAGGGATGACTTAGATTGAATAGTTTCCAGGGATGGCGTTTCAAGTAATTACAGTTTAAGTCATGGGCAATATGGTCATTTCGACAATTCCGTTATGTATTTGGGTATTCCGTTAGGTCAAAGGATATAAGTGTTTATTTTCCAAACTTATGGACACGCGTGTAATTACACCTAAATCTCACGGACATAAGTGTAATTAACCCTAAAAAAATAGATAGCGATACAGTGGAGTCGGAAATACTTGCCTTCTTTAAGCTTTTACTTTAAGTTGTCAAGTAATATTTTAAATGAATATTGGCTTAGCACTTATAGTAGTAGAATAGTCATGCAGGTGCTACATAAAGCTAAATAACATATAGAATTGTTGTTAGAATTAAAAATTGTGAGGCTATGACGTATCCCTTTTAAATTATAGATATATAGTATATATGAGTATAATTCCTTAACTTCAAAAGTTTTTGAGGTGTTACATGTTTTTTGAATAATTTTTTATATATATCTTTTTCTAATTTTTGTGAAATGCATGTGTGAAGACATTCAATTGTAAAAAATGAGTCATTTTTAGTGCTTTTGAGGTGTTAATAGTCTAAAATAACACTTGATCTGTAAGTACATTAATAAAGTATAGTTTAAAAGAGGGTTAACTTTAAAAGGTTGCTTTTGCTTTCTACATATTATAGGTCTACAATTTGTCATAAAATTATAGTTCTTACATCTAATAAATGCCTTTAATAGTATTTTTCCATAGATACTTATTTTATCAGAATATAATGTACCTTTTATATACCAACTTTTGTCGGGTTATTCTTGTTAACTACATTGACCTTGTAAAATTTAACAAATATCCTTATGTTAAACTAACGATTACAGGGTGAAGATTAAATAGTTCATATAATTGTTATTTAATATTCACATCAATTATCACTCATAGTTATAATCGACTCTATTATAGTCAAAATTAAGTTTCAAAGCTCATAATTAGTCTAATATTTACTAATTGGTCTTGCTATTCATGTGAATTTAATCAACTATAAAAATAATATATTTCATATTCGGTCCTATTAGAAACAATTTGTTAGTGTATATTCAATTATAATAAGTTTTATAAAATTACTTAAAACAAATTCATTACTCAAATATACTAAAACTAAATTTGACAGAACGACCACATAATATCCAATATTTTTAGTGTGTGTGTGTGGTGTGTGTGTGTGTGTGTGTCTTTAACTCTTCTAAGATGCTAGTAATGATAAAATTAAATTGATGAAGATGACGTGTCCTTATATTTTGAAGTGTTGGAATTATTTTCTACATCTTGAATGACCTGTTGCCAAGTTATAGTTTTTATATCTACTAAGTGCACTCTTAGTTTTTTTCCATGAAAAACTTAATTAAGTATAAATAAAAAAGTATTTTCATTGATCATAAGGCCTTATGCAAAAACGAATTGGTCAACTGTTTGTTTTGTAGAATTACATAGATATATTTTTACATTTTAAAGATTTTAAATGTTTTCAAATGTAGTAATTAAGAATGATTTGATTTAATTATACCTTTTTTCTTTCTTTTCAAAATCTCATATATACGATGTAGCTACTTTGATTATTGTGTGGTGTTATCAAAACAAAAAAATGTCCTATAATTGCATTATTGATCTTATATGTTACATCAATAATTTTTTGCAATGATTATGTTATGTGTGTGTGTGTACACACACACACATATTTATTACATTCTAATAAACTTAAATTAATTGTAACATATATTTTTTTTCTAAATCTCATATGCTATTTTTGTTCTCTAGATACATTTATCATCGTATGAGAAAGTTAATTTAAAGGACATGTTAATAAAAATAAAATCCTAATAAATTAGTATATATATAGTTTTTAGAATTAGTTCTCAAATTATATAAGGCTTTCTAATATAGTCCTCACATAGTTCCTGCAAAACTAAATAAACTTAAAAATATGAATCACATCAAAAATAATATTTGCATACCTTTAGATACAATGACCTATTTAGTATATAGCATTAAATCATTTTCAATTATCAGATTTATGAATAAGGTTTATCATTATTACAATCTTAATTGATAATAATTAAACAGTCATTTGTTAGTCGTATGGTCACATCCAAAAAAAGATGGTCAATTTTTTATTTTACCAAAAGGATTCTAAAAGCTATATATTATATTTGATAAATCTTTATATCGATACGGTAAGTATATATTAAAATAAATAAATATGAATCAATTGTTAAATTATTTTTACTGCTTTAATCTCAATTATAACATTATTTTTTCCTCTTTTAAATCTATATGTTATTTTGTTTTTTATATATAAATTTGCATATTCATATTAGAAAAGTTCTTTTAAGGATACAATAATTAAAATTAAGTCCTAATAAGTTAGTTCATTAATTAGTTATAGTTTTAGAATGATTAAAATTAGTGTTTCAATTATAAGGTTTACTGATATGCAAATTAACTTATCAAGGAATCATGACCTCATCCAAGACAATTAAGAATATCATAGTAATTAAGAATTATTTGATTTGATTGCACCCTTTTCCTTTCTATTACATATGTGATATCTTTTCAAAATCTCATATATCTTATATAGCTACTTTGTTGATCGTCCAGTCTTACCAAAGCAAAAAATTATGTAATTTGATTAATGATTTGATATATTATATAGATAATTTGTTGCAATGACTATGTATGTGTAAATAAGCATACATTTATTACATTAAATTAACTGTAACATAATTTTTTTCTTCTGAATATCCGTAAGTTATATTTTTTAGATACGTGGTATTTTGTCTTTGTATGAGAGAGTTAGTTTTTAGAACACAATATTCGAGATCAAATCCTAAATTTTTTGTAGAATAAGAGTTTTAGAATTAGTTGTCACATTATATAAGGCTTCCTCGTATATCCCTTATATAGTTCCTGTAAAATTAAATAAACTTAAAAATAGAGATCACATCCAAAATAGTATTTGCGTACATTTAGATACATTGACATGTTTAGTATAACTTCAAGTCCTTTTCAAATATCAGATTTAGAATAAGCTTTATCATTATTAAAATTTTAATTAATAATAATTGTACAGTCATTTGTTATTTGTGTGTCAATTTTTTTATTTTTATCTAAAGGAATCTAAAAGCTACTATACTATATTAACAAATCATTACATCAATTACAGTAAGAAAATTTTATAATTTTAAAAAATTAAAAAAAATTAAAAAAAATTATAATATTTTTATTGTTTTAATCTGAATTGTAATATCGCTTTTTTTCTCTTATGAATCTAGCATGTTATTTTCGTTTTTAAGATATATGAATTTTTATATTCATATTAGAGATTATTTTTAAGGATGCAATAGTCAAAATTAAGTCCTAGTAAGTTAGTTCATCAATCAGTTAGAATTTTAGAACGTTTAAAATTAGTTTTTCAATTATCTAAGACTTACTAATATGGAAACTAACTTGTCAAGACATAAGAACCCTATCCAAGATAATATTCTCAATTGTAGCATCAGTTTTTCTCTTCTAGATCTAGTTATTTTTGTTTTTAAAATATATGAATTTTTATATTCATTTTAGATAGTGGTTTTAATGATATAATAGTCAAAATTAAGTCCTATTAAGTTAATTAATAAACCAGTTAAAATTTTAGAACGTTTAGAATTTGTTTTTCAATTATATAAGACTTAGTAATATGAAAATTAACTTATCAAGAAATAAGAACCACGTCCAAGATAATATTCTCAACTGTAACATCATTTTTCTTTCTCTTATAAATTTAGTATATTATTTTCGTTTTTAATATATAAGAATTTTTATATTCATATTAGAGAGTGATTTTAAGGATATAAGAGTCAAAATTAAGTCTTATTAAGTTACTTAATCAATCGGTTAAATTTTTAGAAGGTTTAGAATTCGTTTTTCAATTATATAAAACTTTATAATATGGAAATTAACTTATCAGAAATAAGAACCCCATCAAAGATAATATTCTCAGTTTTAGCATCATTTCTTTTTCTTTGCTAAATCTATTATGTTATTTTCGTTTTTAATATATAAGAATTTTTCTATTCATATTAGAGAGTGATTTTAAGGATACAATAGTAAAAATTAAGGCCTAAAAAGTTAGTTTATGAATTAGTTAGAGTTTTAGAATGATTAGAATTAATTTTTCAATTTTATAAGGCTTAGTAACATGAAAATTAACTTATCAGGAAATAAGAGCCCATAGCATCATTTTTTTTCTCTTCGAAATCTAGTACGTTATTTTCGTTTATAAGATATAAATTTTTTTATATTCATATTAGATAGTGATTTTAAGGATACAATAGTCAAAATTAAATCCTAATAAATTTGTTCATGAATCAGTTAGAGTTTTAGAACGTTTAGAGTTAGTTTTTCAACTCTATAAGACTTAGTAATATGAAAATTAACTTATCAAGATATAAAAACCATATCCAAGATAATATTCTCAAATGCAGCATCATTCTCTCTTTTTTCTGTTCTAAATCTAGTATGTTATTTTCGTTTTTAAGATATATAAATTTTTATATTGATAGTGGAGAGTGCTTTTAAGGATACAATAGTTAAAATTAAGTCCTTATATATCATGAAATAAGAATCCCATTCGATATATTATTTTAAATCTTTAATGACACTTATAATTCTATTTCACATTGAAAACATAATATGATGACGTGTCAAGTAAAGAAGTCATATCTCTCTTATGATGTGTCGCACAAAGAAGCTCTCGCTTCGCTTATTATATATTATATAGATTTGATTAAGTTTGAGGTTAATATTGTCTTAGTGTCATTGATCAAGTGAGTGTTAACGTTCCGAAAAAAAATTCAGGATGTTACACCACCGCCCCATTATTTGACACTTTAATTCTTGATTGCAGGACTCTACTTAAATGTCCTTGTTTCTCACGCCTATCGAGAAACAAACTTTTGTGCGGATCAAATGGCTTAAGCAAGTAGGTGATCAGCAACATGCATACCATATATGACAGTATGAGCCGATCTTTTTGTTAAACCTGTTACAAAATGATACTAGTAGGAGAATCACCCCACGCTATGTGACTCAAGCTTTATCTTAATGAAATATAACCATCCTTTTCTAAAAAAAAAAATTGTAAATCACATGTAATATTTCATTATGGACGTCGACTTGCACCCGCCTGAGTACTTGTGCCTAGTAAAGTTGCCCATGTCATAGGTCTAGTCTCAAGGACATTTTTGGCAATTTAAACTTTTATAAGTTCAATTGTTTTTGTGTATATTCAACTTAATACAGAACGTGATCACCACAAATAACGCATGTTTCAAAGGTTCCACTACATGTACTTCTTTTTGAAGACTTTTATAGTAATATGGGATGAGACACGGGAACAATAACTGTATTTCCACGACTATTAACACAATTATACCACAACTTAGATGGCTTTTACACTAGGGCTCTCAATCATTAGCCTTCAATGATTTGATCTAATTGGAGTTGGCATGTGTTCAGGCATGCTTGTTTTATCTCTTTACTCATGTTAAGCTTTCTTGATTTGATTTGACTTTGCCACAAGTTGATAATGAATAATGCCTTATTTACCTTTTTTTTCTAAATTTTTTATCCACCCTTTATCACGTCTTTTACATCTCGCTAAATTTTCAGGCTTCGTGTGAGTGAGTCATGTGTCACTTCCACGTTCAAAACAGTGACCAACCTATATCCTAGGATGAATTCGGCTTGAGTGAAGTCTTATCTTTAGGCCGGTCTTGGCTTCATCGATGACATGGTCTCTGCTGAGGTCTTAGAACGAAGCAGCCTTGCTAGGTCCAGTCATTCTAGATTTGTCTTGGTACAAACAACCACGTAATTACTCAAGTTGGGTAGTACAACAGCTTTTGCATATACAACCTCCTCTTCCCCTCCCTATTGGCGGCTACAACAAAATACCGTCTCATGTTGTTGCCAAAATTGTTCTTTGAACTAATGAAACTCTGGTACCACAAATGGTATTGGGATTTGGAAGTGGATTTCACCACTTGAGGGTACAAGCACACCATCGTTGGAGTCACCGATCGGATGACGAAAATCTCACCGATCACTCGAATCTGTTCAGGTCCACCAAAAAGTACGCATTATAGAATAGCTAATACATGTAAGTAGAAGTTAAAAGACTCATTAATGTTGGACAATTTACATAATCCTTATCGTGGCTTCAATCTTTTTTTTACTAGTATTGGACAAGCAATATAATCCAAGTTTCGAAAAGGATTTGAAAAGGATATAGATTTGCTGCTATTTTTGTTGTAAGAAGATATGTACAACCTCTTGTATAGTGACGATTAACCTTTAGTGGCATTTTGCTAGCACTTTCAGTGAAAATTTTTAACTTCACTGTTTTAACATCACTGAATAATAATCACTCTAAAAGTATATATGACCATTAGTTGTCGCTATATAGAGGATTTTAACTATCTCTTTACAACTCGGATAGTCCAATTTTACCATTTAGAAATTCTGTTTACTCATAAAATCTTGATTACCAAAATTTGACAAAGGAAATCCTGATTAGTACTGGGCAAGCAATCCAAGTTCCAACGAGGATTTATAACACTACAAGAAACAGGGGTTTTAGGAACCGCAGTTAGTGACCGCCATAATGGCGGTTAGTGACCGCTTTTGTGACTGTTATCATTAGCGGGTCGCTAAGTATACGCAAATCCAGGTGGGTCAATAAAACTGTTGGCACGAAATTTAGTGACCGCTACTTAGAGACCGCGAGGCAGTCGCTAAATTTAGCGACTAGTATTTAGCGACTGCGGTGCAGTCGCTTATTTTAGAGACTACGTTAGCGACTACCATAGCAGTTAGCAAATTTTTTTTTTAATTGCCCTAATTTTAACTTTCCTACTCTTTATACTCATCTTTCTCTCATTTTTGTTTTTCACTTCCCCCTCACCACACATCCACTGCCTCTCCCTCTCTTCCCCCTTCCTAACCACAGACGTAACCTTCTGCCACCGTGTCTCTTTAATCGCCTTCCTTGCCGCCACTGCCAAAGACCATGCTAGCGCGAAGCAGGTCACATAGCCCATGGTGCAGCCATGGGTAAAAAATACCCGCCAATAGGAAGGTAACACTTGTTACTACCAGGTGGCACCAAAACTGCTCTTTGATTATTGGAGAAGTGGGAGTGGCACTTGTCCACCTTTCCACTATCCCATTATCTTAATAATCAGCAATAACTGCCCATGAAGTTCGGGTAACCTCCCACTTATTAGAGGAACTCCCCATTAATGAAAGGTAACCGACCTTTTATACATTCCTATAAAATGGAAGTGACACAGGGGAAGAAGGTAAGTTCTAAATATCTAAGTTATTTTTAGCTATTCTCTCAAAATGGCTTACTGACTTAGGCATCGGAGACTCTCCGCCGGAGCCCCCCTCCGGGGTCCCGGCGTGTCACCGTTTGCTCGTGTTGTGCTTTGCAGGTCTGCTCGCGTGCTCTTTCGGTCCCGGTCAATTTTTGGCCACAACATTTTGGCGCCATCCGTGGGACCGACAAAGCCAAGCAGGCCTAGCAGGCCTAGCAAACATGTCGATAATGAAACGCAAAAGAGGAGAAAACGCCAGCTGAAATATCGGCCGTAGCACCGGGCGGCAATCATGGCGGTCAGCATACCACCGGTGGTCATTGACGGCATTAACACCCAATGATGTTCCAACGAAGTCAAGACCACCGCCACGAAGCAGCCTCCACTGCCATCCTCTAGTGCCTGTGCACGATCATCCACCGGCAACAACATCAACAGTGCCTAAAAAATCCACAAGGTGTCTTCTTCTTCGGCCACCAACCCACCGCTCTTGTGCCCAACAGCGTCGCACCCCAAGGATCACGTCGCCCAATCGTCGTTCAAACTCCCGATGTCTCACCGTCATAATCTGCGACATCGCGCCAGTGATGCTGCAAAGAAGAAGCGTCGCAACGGGATAAATCTGCCACCGTCAATCACAAAGCAGACAAATTTGCAACTGCCACGACTGGCCAGAGTCACCCGTTGTACAACCGGATAAATAACAACCAGCCACAGTCGGCTGCCAAACGTGACAATAACCACGACCGCGCCGCCGCTGCATCATATTTGCGATAACGTCGAAGACCCCGCCGTTTGATAACCCGAAGAAGATCCACCACCGCCGTAGGTTCACTTCATTCCGAAGTTAACAGCGACAACTCCGTCGATCACGCATCATCACGATTAGGGGCAGGTTGCCGGCGTCAATCCGGCTAACTCCCCATCAATTCCGTTATGTCAAACTCCATGCCACAACCGGCACATCAACCAATTGCACAACTGCGACCTTTTACGATGGCGCACCATCGCAATAAAAAAATATATATTTTGACCGGAATAGGAAGAAGCAGTGCCGAGACTTATCGGCGCAACCACTAAGCCGTCGAGATACACGCTGCCGCAATTTTCTGAGAGGCATCGCCGCCAGGTTCGGCCCATTATTGCAGCGGCCACCCATCCGTCCAGTCGACTCCAAAGCGATTGGCAGCACCACTGCCGTCTCAGCCTCGCAACCAAGGGATGCCAGATCCGCCGTTGCACCACTCCGGCCAACTCCACGGCACAACGGCCTTGGCCAAAAGGGCCAACGTTTCTGCAACCACGACCAACTTCGACAACAACGTTCCGTCGTCTAAACCCCTAAATCATCAACCACGGCACCGTCCTCTAGTGGTTTCACCAACACCGCCAGGCAACCGCCACATCACTGTCACATCAAGGGTCGAAACCCGCAACCATCAACGATGTCGCGCCGGTCACCACAAGCTAACGGCGATGGCGCCGCTTCACCACAGCCCCCTGACATCGCGCTCTACTTTCGGCCAAGCCCCGATGTCGCCACCAATAGGGGTTGCCTGATCTACGATCGCCACCTCACTCGTGCCCAATCGCCATACCAGTCGCGGCCGACCACCGCCGTGAAGCCGCCGGAACAGCGAAGGCAACATTCAGAAAAAAAAATGAAAAGAAAGAGAAGAGGAGGATGCCACAGCAGCGCCACCAGGAAACCCGCGCCGTCGAGACACCACCACCGTAACGACGCCGTCGCGATGCCATCTCACCGGCGCTTGCCAGATCCTCTCCACCGTAACGACAAGCAACACGGATCTAGGCACCACAGCGCCGACGCTTTCATCGGCCTATCACGATCGTGCCGCCATCAGCGCCACCGCCGAGGCAACAGATCGGCGCCACAGCCATACCATAGTACGGCTGCCCCTCTGGTGACCTTCCAAGTCCAATCTACATGGACTTACACAATCGCCAGCTCCACCGCGCAACTGCCAGCCAATGACCCGCCGATCATGGACCAACCGCTACAAATTGCGGTTACGCCGAAAGCACGCCGTTACCACCGAGCGGCAGACCACCATCGCTCCGATTCACTTTCCGCCGTCACCAAACACACGCCCCTGCCGTCGGTGTTCCGCCCAAGCCTGGACCATGGCGACCCATCAACAAAGGGCCTTTATCGTCAATTGATAAACCCAGGATGAAAGGCCAGATCTGCCTCTGACTGCGCGGTGATGGCTCTAATGGCGGCAGCGCTCCAGCGACCCAATGGCTGCCCCCATTTTTGTGAAAGTGACTTTTATCAGGTGCACTTTTTCCATCTTAAGAAATTACGTTTTAACCCCGTACTTTCGCGTATTTTTGTTCTTGCCCACAATCAAAATTTATTTAAATCTTATAATGTGAATTATCTATCCTGCGTATGAATGGCCATATTCGTCGCTAAAACCTGTATACACACATACTTGTTTATACACGACATAATACGCAACAACTATGATTCTAAGTGTCGGCACGCTTAACATATGCCCGCATATTACTTAAATACTTTAGCGTATACCTTTTCATTTTTTTGGTCTAACGTCGGCCAATTGCTTCAATTGGCGCAGCACCTTCAGACCATCTGAGTGCTCATAATTTCTATTATGCCCCACGTGTGTCATGCAATACGACACATCTTACTTGTCTAAGCGACAGGGTAATAATGGTGTCACAGCGTATGATTACTACCAGTTTAATGCTAAAATGTAGTTGTTTTTATCAGCTTATGCGCTCTCTTGATATATTTTCGCGACATATTTTTTCCTATTACGAGGTTTTTACTGCAAACCACTTTATAAATGAAAAACAAAGCTCACAGCCCTTTGTGGCTTTAGTTACACATAAAGCTTCAGTTGTAGCATCATGCTGGCTTGGCGTAACAAGATGACTTTCGCAGTAAAAAGGCATACGTTACCAGCAATCTGGTAGCTCTAAGAGAATTGCATGCGTACGCTGATAGCACCGCTAGTACATTCGGTAGCCCGGATAGCTCGTGCCTTTGCAACTGGCAAATCAATGGCCTTACTTGCCAGATTTGCCTAAGTTTATTGCACATCCCCTCCCAGCATATCGACAGAATACGACACCATTTTTACTGCTCATCCGGTGACGTTTTTGACCATACACTATTTCAACAGATCATGGTCCCATAGCTTTATCTTCTCGTTTAGCCATGCGAACAAGCTATGATCCTCTAGCTTTACATGTTCGTCCACTTGAGCCGACATGCTATGTACTTAAAGTTTTGTAAGTATGCCCTAGACCAAATGACTAAGCAGTCATCTTTGCATATATGCCTTCTTAGTCAGGGGGGCTACATGTATATAATACTACGACCACTCTTGCACGAAGTCTCCACTTCCCCTCATACGATGGCTGAGCAGCACGACCAGCTCATCACCACTCATGCCATGTAAGAATCTATCAAGCAGTTTCAAGCCTTGGTCAATCGTCCCTCTCGAATTTACCGAGCACAACAAACCATCATCTGTCAACGACAACCTACGCATTGATGCCTCACCTAACCTCCTCATCATTACGCTGAGAGCTTTTGCAACCAACGTCCAAGGTCACCCGAACGGTGAATTAAAAAATAATCTTGCCTTGTGCATCACGAGAATAACCAAAACCGTTGTAATGACCACACACCTTTTCTAAATGACGAGGAGCGTCGTCATTCTAGAAATAAAAATAGCCTAAAAAAGAGATATTACAAGGCTCACTCATTAGTACCTTAACTGTGCTTTAGCCACTCATGATCAATTATTTGAGAAGCTCAGCATCACAGTGCCATTAATCATTTGGCGCACCTTCAGTAAGGGCATATGCGTTGGTTTAGCCGGGCACCCGGCCTCATCTCAATATAGGGTCGCTTAAACATTGGTCTAGCTAAGCACTCATACTCCTTTCTTAAGGAGTCATGTAAGCCTCGTAGAGCAAACATGCTCTTTTTGATTCCTAGCTCTCACTCGTTGGAGTAACATGTACTCTAATGGACTCCTACCTCTCTGCTCGTTAAACCGAGTAGAGATCCTTCGGATTCCTAGCTACTGCTTGCTAGAACGAGTGGAAGAGCCTCGATCGACTCCTACCTCTCAGCTCATCAGACTGAGCAGGGGTCTTTCAAATCCTTAAGTCACTACTTATCGGACTGAGCAGAGATCCTTCAAATTCCTAGCTCTTTACTCGACCAAGCTGAGTAAAGAAGCCATGAATGCCTCTGCTCTAGCCGAGTAGACGATCGTATTTGGTCTTAGCCTCTGCTGAGCAGACGAGCATACAGACCCATGCCTCTGCTCTAGCCGAGTAGACGAACGTATTTGGTCTTAGCCTCTGCCGAGCAGACGAACACATTAGACCCATGTCTCTACTCTACCGAGTAGACAAGCACCTTTGGTCTTAGCCTCTGCCGAGCAGACGAGCGCACAGACCTATGCCTCTGCTCTAGCCGAGTAGACGAGCACCTTTGGTCTTAGCCTCTGCCGAGCAGACGAGCGCACAGACCCATGCCTCTGCTCTAGCCGAGTAGACGAGCACCTTTGGTCTTAGCCTCTGCCGAGCAGACGAGCGCACAGACCCATGCCTCTGCTCTAGCCGAGTAGACGAGCGTATTTGGTCTTAGCCTCTGCCGAGCAGACGAGCGCACAGACCCATGCCTCTGCTCTAGCCGAGTAGACGAGCGTATTTGGTCTTAGCCTCTGCCGAGCAGACGAGCGCACAGACCCATGCCTCTGCTCTAGCCGAGTAGACGAGCACCTTTGGTCTTAGCCTCTGCCGAGCAGATGAGCGCACAGACCCATGCCTCTGCTCTAGCCGAGTAGACGAGCACCTTTGGTCTTAGCCTCTGCCGAGCAGACGAGCGCACAGACCCATGCTTCTACTCTAGTCGAGTAGGCGAACTCCATTCGAGGTCTAAGCCTCTACTCGCAAAACCGAGCAGACAAGCACATTAGACCCCTCTGCCTATACTCGCCTAGTCGAGTATATAAGCTCCTTCCGAGGTTAGTCTCTGTGCTTGCGAATTTGAACAGATGAGCACCTTTAGAGACTAAGCCTCTATTCTCCATGCCGAGTAGAGGAGCACATTAGTCTCTTAGTCTCTCTACTCGCCAAGCCGAACAGACGAGCGCCTTTAGAGTCAATCCTCCGCTCGCTAACCCGAGAAGACAAATGCATTAGACTCAAAGTCTCACTGCTTACCCAGCCAAACAAACGAGCTACTTTAAGTCTCTTAAGCCTCTGCTCGCTAAGCCGAGCTGACAAGCACATTAATCTCACTCTCTGCTCGCCCAGTAGAGTAGACGAGTGCATCCATTCTCTTTACTCAGCCAGCAGTAGGCGAGCACGTTTAAGGCATCCACTCTGCCAATCGAGTACACGAGACCTTTACTTCTGGTAAACTTCCAAACACGGAGGACTCTTAAACAAGGGCCCAAAATTCGATGCTATGACAATCGTCCTAATTCCGCATTCTTACTCCCAAAAGAATACGGAATGGGGGGCAAATGATATGGGTAAAAAATACCCGCCAATAGGAAGGTAACACTTGTTACTACCAGGTGGCACCAAAACTGCTCTTTGATTATTGGAGAAGTGGGAGTGGCACTTGTCCACCTTTCCACTATCCCATTATCTTAATAATCAACAATAACTGCCCATGAAGTTCGGGTAACCTCCCACTTATTAGAGGAACTCCCCATTAATGAAAGGTAACCGACCTTTTATACATTCCTATAAAATGGAAGTGACACAGGGGAAGAAGGTAAGTTCTAAATATCTAAGTTATTTTTAGCTATTCTCTCAAAATGGCTTACTGACTTAGGCATCGGAGACTCTCCGCCGGAGCCCCCCTCCGGGGTCCCGGCGTGTCACCGTTTGCTCGTGTTGTGCTTTGCAGGTCTGCTCGCGTGCTCTTTCGGTCCCGGTCAATTTTTGGCCACAACACCCACGTTGCAGCCCAGCACACATCGTCTCTTGCACCAACTCACGTAATTCTTCCGCCTTTTCTGCCTCTTCGATCTGTTACTTTTGGATCTGCAATTTTCTGCGTCTTTTGAGTCTGTAATTTTCTTATCTCTTGCTTCTCTACTCATGTTTTTACTTTTTTAAGAGCCAAATTGTAATTTTCTATTTATAGAGAGAGAGGAACCCATATCTGTAATTGCGGTTTGCTACCATATGGAGTTATCAAACATTTTTAGGTATTTTTGGGGCTAACATATGCTGTATGTGTGAGTTATTCACTGATGGAAGCCATTCTTAATTGCTTATAGTTTGTTGCATCAGTGGCGGTGATTGCCGTGGTGTACATGGGAGTTTTTGTGCCAGAGTCGGTGTTAGTCGGATTGACATGGAAACAGAGACTTTATGTCTTTTGGAAAGGCGCTCCTCTAAGAATGCTCAGTTGTTCAAGAAAATGCCTTCATTTGATGATACACTCTTATTTGGTGAGTCACACTTTGTACTAAAATAAGCTATATTGCTATTCAGTTTTTTGTTTCTTATGACAATTTCTTGTTTATCAATATACAGTTCTTAGCGTAGTTACGTTACATGCTAGTTTGCATGATGCATTGCCAAATCTGGTACGGGAAATGCATTTGCATCTATTTTATGAGTTTGTTTTTTTCAAAAATCTTTCAGGTTGTGCAAAAAATGTGCTTCGAGGACTTTGTTGAGAAGAATGGTTTAGGTCTGACTTGTGCAAGTATGGCAATGAGTTCCTCATGTGAAACTACCTGACTGGAGTGGGCGAGATCACGTTGATACCAAATTTATAAACCAATGCAGAATCCCATTGGTACTTCATCTCTTTCCATCTCTCCCTTCTATTTTTTGAAGATTTATCAACCAAATGAGCATCGGCATATTTAAGTAATTTTGCAATCCGGTATACATATCCTGATACCAGTTGGAACTTGAGTACTTGGCATTTTCGTGGGTAAGCCAAAAAACTAAACCACAAATCATGTTGTCCCTTAATCACTGGCTCAATCCCTTACATAACTCAATCCCCTAAAAAAAATCAGTATCGGTCATTGCTCAACAGATTGTTCCCTTCAAAAGGGTCTTTTTTGGAGAAGAGATGTAGAGTAATTGGGGAGGATTGTGGGGTGGTGTACTTTAAAGGTAGTATTTTTGAAGGTTTACCTTTTGTGGTTGGCCTGTAGTAAGTTCTGTTTAGCCTTTTCTGGTAGGTGGGGTGGTGTACTTTGGAGGTATTTTTGAAGGCTTACCTTTTGTGGTTGGCCTGTAGTAAGTTCTGTTTAGCCTGGTTTATGAGACGGAATCATTGAATTGTTTGATTTGTCTAGCAAGTGCACCCTGTTCATGTGTTTTTTTGTTCGGAGTGTTACATAGTATCTGCATTAGATGATTTTCTTCTACTAGGGTCTCAAATATCATTATTTTTCTTAATCAACTTGCATAGGGATCTTAGTCGGTAATTTGCTAGTGTCACGTAATGTTCTTCTACAGCACAAAGATGGTGACGAGTTTAGAACTTCTGTGATGACTTGCTACATGACAACCTAGCTAGCTTGCATAAACAGTAACATGCAATTCATTTTAGCTGAGTGTGGTTTGCTTCAGATTTGACAAACTTTCATGAGACCATTTTTCGTAACTTGGCAGTTGTGGTGTTATTTTTGCTTGTCATGATTCATTTATAGCTTGACAGTTATATAAACTGTGGAGCGTCTCGTTGAGAAAAATAATATTTTTCTTCGGTTAATAGAGTGTGAGAGCCAAGTGCACTACGTTTCTTTGAAATGAATACATAGTCTGATTCGTGGGGTTGCAGATTTTTGTATGAATAATGCTAAAGGTTACTTTTTAAAAATAAAAATAAAAATGCATTGGCTGTTTCTTTGATTAAATTCTTTTGTTTCATGCAGCGTCGACTTGTGCCTAATGTTTGCGATTCTCAAGGTGATGAGTAAGATGTTGGACCTTGTGTGCCTTAAACAACCCATGAAGAAAATGACAGTCTGGGCGCTTCCTTGCCTAAAAATGCTACTCACGATGATGAATTCTTACGTTGATGAATTTGTATGCTCTCAAGAGTAGTTACCTTGGTCCTAGTCTAGGTGTTTAAGATGTTTCTTTATTTTGGTTCGAGACAATGTCTGATTGAGAGTTAAAGTTGTTGATTATAATTTTGGATATGATTGCTAATGAAATGAAAAAGTTGTGTCAAACCTTATTGTGTGAGTTTGGAATGATTTATGTGTCATTAGTTTCATTACCAAATAAAAATGCAAATCCATTACAAAATATTAAAACTCAAAAATCATATACGACCGCAAAATGAATTGCTAAAAAAAATTAGCGACCACTACAGTAGTCGCTAATCCGGTAGACATGGTTGCTAATCAATTTTTTTTTAATTATCAAAAAGATTTAGAGACCGCCAAGGTGGTCGCTAAATTTAACGACCGCGAAAAAATTACGGTCACTAAAATTTAGCGACCCAGCCTCTAGCGACAGCGTTAGTGACCGCCGTTTGCGGTCGCTAAACACAATTAGCGATCGCCAAACACCATTTAGCGACCGCAAACAGCGGTTGCTAAACAGGCAATTTCTTGTAGTGGAATTCCTGCAGATTGGTCATAGAAGTTCTCTTATCTAAATTCTTTATCCCCACACACTGACAGGAATAATTTTGAACTTCTCACGCTTTACGTATTGGGTTTTATCTTACGTAATAACTCAAAAATAGTAAGTCGGTTAGTAAAGCCTTTTGGAAAAAGGAAACACAAGATAGTGCCACTTACTACGTGAGTTATCTACTAAATCCTGTGGGCCTTTCTTGTAAATATATGACCAGACCACCCACGCATGTTAATATACCTATGGCTTCTGGGAAGCTAGCTTAGTTCCCAGTCCAAGTAATATTTGGTAACCGCTCAACATGGCTATATGAAGAGCACCGCCCCACCAGTCTCTTCAAGGTTTGAATAAGATACCAATGGCTTCCATTTCTTCATTAGCCGTAATAAGTCGCGAGACGAACAGTAAGATACCAATGGCTTCCGGTTCTTCATTACCTGCAATAAGTCCTGAGAGGAACAGCAAGATGCCAATGGCTTCCGGTTCTTCATTAGCTCTAATAAGTTGTGAGAAGAATGGTTCTGACAGTGATAGTTATTGTTGGAAGAAGCATCTTCCCCCCGGTCAGAGGTTTCAACCTACTCGATGCGAACTTATCTGCTTTTACTTGTACTCTAAGTTCCTTCCGATCCAAATTCCGCCAGGCATTGTGAGCTCTGTTGACGATATCTATGACTATGAGCCCCATGAACTACCAGGTCCGTTATACTTTCTCTATTTCTTGCCATACATTCTCTCCGTTCTTAGATAAGTGAAGTAGCAGACTATTTTTCTGGCAAAATTCAGCAATTTCTATAATTTGTGGAAAGTTTATCAAGCATCCTTTGAAACCCTGAAGTCAGTGGCAAGCCATAAACATGACCGTCCGGGGTGGGGGGTGCAGGGAGGGGTCACCCCACAAATTTTGGAATTTTTTTAATATTGGTAATTATATTTAACATATTTACGAAATCACCACTATATTGTAATATCGATGTATTAGAATTTCTTTTTTGTGGTGTTTTTTAAATTTTGTGCTACCGGCCGTCATAATCTTTATCTTTCCTTACTCCGTTTTCGTTCTTCCAAATTAAAGTTCCGAACTGTAAATCTCTATATTACAAAGAAATAATAATAATACATCAAATGTTAATTCTTATTTAGTTTACATTCTTATAATATATCTATCTATATATGCACTATTGTCCTCATATAATTTTCTAATTATATTTAAAATACACTTTTAAATTCTCTTATGTTAGCCATTAATTTTTTTTTCGGGAACTTGAACTTTTCGAATTCTATTATTACGCTTCTTGGGTCCATCCCAGCTTGTAGTGATAGTTTCCTGAGCAACTGAACATTGTCCTCGATGTCTATTCGCGCAGAGAGGGCTTTTGAACATGATGGCGAAAAGATGTACTTCTTTACCAGTTTGCGTAAGAAGTTTGCAAATGGCAACAAAGTGAAGAGGGATATCAAGGGTAATCGCGGGTACTGGAAGGCGACGCAAGCGAGAAAGGACGTCAAGGGCTGTACCGGAACCACCGTTGGCACCACAACGCCCCTCACCTACTATAACAAAGATGCTGTCAAAACACCGTGGCTCATGACAGAACACAGAGTGACCGATGACTTGATCGCACGTTTCAAGCCCAAGAAGGTACCTTTGTTATTTTGGTCGTTTCACCGTTAGGAAGAGCGTACTTTTCTTTCATTGTATTAACTAGATATGCTTTGCAAATTGTATGCAGGACCACGAACCAGTGCTCTGTACTGTGTATTATCACGTTAGGAAGAAAGAATCTGGTGCCGACGGCGATGGTATTGAAGATCTGAGCCCATCGCCATGAATCAAATTAGAGAATGCGTTTTTGTGTTTCAGTTTTGTGAAGTCTTTGATTCAGATTTTGCTCTTTCAGTTCTGAATGGTCGCCTACATTATGTTAATGGTTGCCTAATCCTACCCTGCAGTGGTTATTTACTCGTCAATCATAATTTCATTTTCGCTTTCCGCGTTACTTTAACATTTTTTTTGCTTCGTGCATCTCCACGTTATTAGCTCAAATCTAACCATAATAGTTTGAAAAAAGTTTTGGCCGCTACCTGGGTTGAAATTATTTTTGGCTGCTAAGAATTGTCCTTGAAAGTGTTAGCATAAAAATCAATAGAAATATTTAGCGAGTATTGATTGTCACTAAATACGGGATGTGAGGAAGATTCTTACAACCCAAGTGGCATCCGGGATGTGAGGAAGATTCTTACAACCCAAGTGACATCCAATCCAAAACTTATCCAGTTTGATATTAATAGTTAAGCGTATGTTATAACATAGTTTAGCGTATGTTATAACATAGTTATTAATATTAATAATCTACGGGTATCAGCCTGTACGTACCACCTTCGTTTTTAACTAGTACATTATTTTTTTACATTTCGTACCCATCAAAATATCACTTCGTACCAGTTATATAAGCCGGTACATATCATATCGACCGAGTACTATATACCAATCAAGATAAAGTGCTTTGTTCTGATTCCTTTGTAAATGTAAATATTACAAATTTTATTGTGCAAGTTAGTGAATTGATCATATAAAGACTAAATAGGAAATCTAGGTGCTAGCTACTATATCGATCAATGCCTTTATAATCTTTTCCTCACTATCTCTCTATCTTCAAAGACTAATGGGTTTAGACATGCTTCTACATATTTTCAACCCTAAAATGCCCTCCGATATATTCCATATTACCACCTACTCGCCTATTTTTGAAACAATGCAAATGCGTGCGACCCACTGACGGCAACTCCGAACGACACCATGAACAAACTCCTGCTCCTCTTATGTCAGTCAACCTCCCTTCTCAAAGGCAGCCTGCCTCAACAAGGAAATGCTGAAAACATCCTCACATAAGAACTACCAAGCTCTGAAACAGAAATCGCAGGCCACCTGCAGATTGGTACTTCAAGAATTCATCTGTAATACAGTTTCTGATCCTTTGTGGACACCGTCAGAAATAATACCAGGCTGTTAAACGATGAATTGGAGGTCAAACTGCAAGTCATCTGCAGATTGGTACTTCAATAATTCATCTACACCTGCAGGTCAGTCTTCGATTTAACTGAATCTTATTTTGGTTCGCTTTTGATTCTTGCTTCTAGACATACATTCTGTTCTTTGATATTTATCGACGACGTGTCAGATCAATCTATTGCACATGGTATTGCCTCCTTTTTTTTTATCACCCTCATTCCCTCAAATACGTATAGGATTGACGTAAGGAAAAGAGGATTCAAGAACCTTTAAGAGCATAGAAAATGTTTTTTTTTCCGACTATGCCTTGGGTGGACAAAATACAGGCGATTTGCTGATTACTTTTTTTTCTTAGCATTAATGCAGAAAAAGAGGATTTAAGAACCATTTAAAAAATTACATGGGCATATGGAAATGTGTTGTTTCCAACTACAACTTGGGTGGACAAAATACATGAGCTTTGCTGATTAATTAGTTTTCGTTCTTAGGATAGCCATAGGAAAAAGAGAATTTAAGAACCATTCCAAACTGTCTTACCCAGTGCTCCTGGGGAGAAATTGAAAATGACAAGGTAATAAAGTACATGTATAAGTAAAAACATGAAAGAGGTAACTCTTGTACGAGGGAAGGCATAGGACGGGATGCTATACAAGAGTTGCGCACAAATTTGAAAAATTATTCAAGTGCTTGATATATTTATTTGTTTACTTTTGGCGGCAAAATATTGCGTTCACTTAGTCAAAAAAGGAACTATATTACGTACTAAATCACAATAAAGTCGAGTTTTACTGGTGAGAAAGTCCTATGATGGGTCTGCAAGAGAGTATACTCTAAATTCATCATTGTCAGACTTGGTTATTGTTAGAGACTACACCACTGACATCTACCGCCAAACATTTCACATGTTATGTCTTTGACTACGTAGTTTTTGCGTTGGATTTTCTTCTTCTACTTCATACTGAGGTTGCAATAAAGCTTGCCTTGACAGGCTAATTGTTCAAAATTGAACTACTCTGCCATTGAATTAAGACAATTGTTTTCTTTGAAACGTTTTGATTAGGAAACACGAGGCTGTCAGTGCTGCTTGATCTCTTCCTTTTATTTATCTTGCACTTGTAGCATCAGCTTGCTTTTTCCTCGCCGTCACTTCCTTCAACTGCAAATAATCAGCCTACTTTCCGACCAAACCCATACAAATTCATTCTAGACTTCACCGCAGTCAGTTTTGCTTCTGCTGATTATGAGCATGACGAGCAATATTTTCAAATGTAGACAATGTCTTGCTCATAATGGTTTCTATATCTCTGGGGTTCCCCATGAAATTTTCAGGTTTGCAAGTTTGACACATCTAAACCTCTCTTACTCAAAATTTTCAGGCCTAATACCCCCAGAAATTCTGCGTCTTTTGAATCTTTTTTCGCTTGACCTCTCTAACAATGATCAAAGTTTCAAACTTGAGCCTAACAGTTCTAAAATGGTCCTTCAAAACTTAACCCGGTTTAGTGAAGCTTCTCTTTCAATTATCAACATCAATTCAGTTATTTGCTCATGAGCTTGTCTTCTTCTTTGTCTTCTATATCAGTCTTAAGAGTAATAGATTGCATGGGATACTACGTAATAAAGTTTTCCAACTGCCATATTTGCACATACTTTATTGAAGTTTCAACAAGGGTCTCACTGTTATTTTACCAAAAGCGAACATGAGCAATGCTTTTAGGTGGTTGGATCTTTCAACAACAAGTTTACTTGGAGAATTACCAGATTCAATTGGCCTTTCTGAAGTTTTTGAATCACTTGCAACCTCGAGGGTGCTACTTTTTGGATCCATTCCTTACTTTATGGAAAACCTCTCTCATTACCTTTCTGGACCCCTTAGAAAACAGTTTCAGTGGAAATCTCCCATTTTTATTCTCAAATCTAAAGAAACTGACTCAATTAGACGTTTAATACAACCACAATCGCAAAGGCCAAATTCCATACCTTTTCGCTTATCTCAGACAGCTAATCCTCTGGCACTTAAAGGTAACAATTTCATTGGTCCATTTCATCCCCAGTTGCAAACCTTACACAAGTTGTGCTACTAGATATGTCATCTAATTCACTACAGGTACCCTTACCTCCATCATTTTTCAGCTTTCGAGCTTGACTACTCTGTATTTATCGAATAACTCACTCAAGGGTACAACTTGGTTGTTTTCTATTCCGTCACTCGATCAATTGGACCTCTGCAGTAATTAACTCCCCGGGCCAATGCACGAGTTCCAGTACAAGTCACTGGAGTTCATCATTTTGAGTAAGGATGAGCTAACAGGTCCAATTCCACTATCAATTGCAGAACGTGAGAATTTGACTTCTCTCTACCGCTCAGGGAACAACTTAAAGGCACTGTAGAGCTAGACATGTATTCAAATGTCATAAATCTTCAGTAACTTGGGTTGTCTAACAACAATATGACAGTGAGCACCACTAACAAAAGCAACACAAATTTGCCCAGTCTTACTTTGTTGCAACTGTCCTCTTGCAAGTTAAAGGAGTTCCCACATATGTTAAGAGCCAATAGGAATCTCGACATTGTTGGACCTCCTACAACAATATTCATGGTGAATTTCCTAAATGGGCAGTCTCCAGATGGGGGGATTCATTAACTTATCTAAACCTTTCTCACAACTTTGCACTCTACCTTTGCATTAGCAATTTTTTTATGATATGCAATGCATTTCAGTCTTAAGGGATTTTAGCGTAACTGAGCACTCTACATGCATATGCTACGTAGAAATTAAGGGTACTCATCTTATGAGTATAGTTCTATATATGGATTACCAATCTGAACCTAAAAACGACAATTCTTTCCCTTCGTAGCCTAACTTTTCGGTTTGATGATTAATTGGAGAACAAGTGAGAACTAAAAAAATGTGGGAAAAGGCTTAAAGATCCTGGTAAAAATGAAAATCACATTGGAAGATGCATCTTTTCAGGTATCTAGAGACATCCAAAATTACCTTATACATTGATTAGTACCATAGTTCATAAACTCACTCTTGATTTCACATCTACCTTCAGAAACTATGTGGCACCATTTCTTAATATCAAAACCCCACTAAAGGTCAACAGTAGTATGGAACGGAGAAAATAGTAATGACACGGTGGTATGTCAGGAACTCTTTTAAGGTTGGATCGTAATTCCATTTATCATAAGAAAGTCGCGAAGGAGAAGATGGTTAGACAACTTAGTTTCCATTGGTTGTGATCATCAAATTAAGTAGGACCCTATGCTATAGTTGGGTGTTAGGCCACTGATAAGATATGCCATGTATTGGGTAATCATATGTGCGCAAGTTCAAGTCACCTGTGAGTGTTGAAATAGACTTTAAAAAAAAAAGCTGAGTTAAACATGGCTTGACTGGAGGCTTTATAGGAGCCGTAAGAGGACTCAGTACATATAAATTGGGCTAAGAGAGAGAAAGATTACCCTTGAAGAATGTTTTTAATTCTCTCCCTTTCTCCTTTCTTCTTCTTCTTCCCTCCGTTTTCTTCTCTGTTTTTGTCAGAGCACTATGCTCAGTTCTTCTCTTCCCTTTTATGTTCTGTTTTGTTCTATATTTTTTTCCTTATTCCACTTTCCTCCCCAAATTTTCTAGTTTTTTTTATATCTCCCTTAAGACTTTATCCACTTAGTTGTTTATAATATAATTACATTAGTCATCAACTAGGAAGTAGGAGGTGGCCACATTATGACCAATTTCTCTAAAATTTGACACATAATGCCTACTTTTCAAATTGCAATTTAGCCCCCAAAGTTTATCAAAATTACAAAATGACCCCAAAAGTTTTAAAAATTACATTTTTGTCCAAAAATCATTTTAACATTTCATGCTCTATTAATCTCTAAGCATTGCTCAAATTATTGCCGTTTATTTTTTGGGTCACAGATAATTATTTTAAACTGCTCAAAAAACGCGGGATAGTACAATCTCCCCACCTTATAAAAGTTTCGCCCACGAAATTTGATCTCGAGTTTCATATTACCTGTAACATTTAGACACTACGCTTTCATTTTGTAATTATGATAACTACCACATAGTAGCTGAGCTACATTGAACCTTCTTACCCAATTCATTCCGACGAATACTCAAACACAACAATTAAAATTTAAATCATAATGCTAAATTGAAACCCTGTCTGGCAATCACTTCGCTTTAAATTGTTCCAGAACTTCACGAACGATGAATTAGCCATTACAAAACTCAATGAACTAACCTTACACCATCGCAAATTCAATGCACATAGAGAAAATTAAATCAAGTTCAAATTCGTCATGCTTTCACTGTGTTATACTGACAGTATATCAAAGACTCACTACAACAAAACTAGGCTGTAAGGACGCATCTTAGCGTCCTTACAAGTAACATATAGGGACGCTTTTGACATAAGGTCGCTTTGAATTGCGTCGTAACCCCGCCCCATTAGAGGGCGTCACAATAAGTTATGCGGGTGACATAAGCGCCTCAACAAGGGTAGGGCCTAACAAGACGCGAATACGTGTCCTATAAAGTGCTCAGTTACAAGACTCTAATATGTCCTATAGCGACGCTAAGGAGCGCCCCAATAACTCTGTTGGAACGCTTATTAGCGTCCTATAAAGTGCTCAACCAGAAGACTTAATATTCCCTATAGCGACGCTTAAGTGTGTTCTAATAAGTCTTTTGGCACGCTTCTTAGCGTTGTAACATGTTCCCATTTTCATTTTACTAAATTACAAATATTTATATACCGTAATACCTTCTTCACCAATTCCAATATGTACCACATCAAAACATCAATGTAGCCCAATTTAGTTCATACACATTGCACCATAATAAGTAAAAAATCAAGTTGATTGAAGGATAACATTCAAAGTCTTCATATTATCCAAATGTCTCAAGTGAAGAATTACATTAAGGCCTTGTGACTAACACATTGAATCAGCCCAGAAACCTCTTGGGAATGGGTTTGTCCTAACATTTCCTAATACAAGGCAATCGAACCTTAATGGCATTATATAATCTGTATTGCTAAGGGGGGCAAAGATATCACATGCCATCCACAGTTGCAAAAAGGAGATGGTTACTGAACTGGGAGCAGTGTGAAGTCACAAAACCACATGAATTCTAACATTAGCACATGAATACTTTTGGTGCATTCTTACAAGCCCTTCACTGTTGATAGCCCCCATGCCCTTTCTTCAATCTGCAGACAGCCACACCAAGTAAAACAAACAGAAATGAGCAAATAAATTCGACATTACCTAATTTTTAGCTCTACAGAAGAACTGGCAATCAATGGTAAATAGCCAACATGGACACTGTAGTAACTCAAGACCTCAGGATCTTTATTACTTACTATTGGCTTCACAGAAGATACTAAATGCCCACTGTAACTATGCCAAGCCCGCCCAGAGCCTGCAACTTATTTGCCTCAAAGTGATCAGACCAAAGATGATGACTCGAGTATAAAGGTAACGCTTAATCAACAAACACTCCATAAAGAAGAAATTTGCAGGAGTGTATACAGATTTTGTTAGGAATAGAGGTTTTGCTTGCATAATATCTAATAAAACTGTAGTACTAATCATCTATAGGTGGAAGTAGGGACTACCTTCAAAATGGCTAACTGCTTTATTCGAAAGGAGAAACAAAATTAGCAAAACCGAATGTAAGAAGTTAGTCCATTCCTTTACATTTTATTACATGTGTGCACCTCAACTTTGATTAAAATCTAGAGATCCACCTACAAAAAAAAAAAAAAAGGATCATTTGCACATAAAACCCTATAGTTTGAGAGTATGTGCGCATTTCACCTTACTATTTCAATTTTGGTTCAATTCACCTCATCGTTTCTCAATTTGTGTTTAATTTACCAATTGACGGCTGAACTCCAATTTCTTGGATGCCCGTCAATTTTTCAAGGATAAAATTGTAACTTTGCCCTTTTTTCCTATCATGGCAGCTATGTCATTTCAGTATCACTCAACCCCCCCACCCGACACCCTACCTTCAACCCCCACCCCCTGCCTTGCCTGCCTAGATAGCACCACCACCATCAAAACTGAACCACCACTCTCAAGTCTCAACACCCACTCTCTATCCACCATCACCGCATACACCATCCGCATCAGCATCACCGCACACACCAAAAAGCCATTTTATCTCCTTTCCCAACTGCCACTATCCCTTTAATACCTTTAATTACATCTAGATCCGCCAGATCTACCACACCAAAAAGTCACCATAACGCACTGCAGCAATACTTCATCCACTACTACAAACCCCGCCGGCATCGGGCAATAGACTGCCAGTTCATGGCCCAGCCAAGCGCTACAGGCCAGTCCCCTCTACATCACGGTGGAGGCACCAGGTTTGATGTTAAGCATTTGTAGATCTGTGAGGGAGGGGCTAGATTTGAAAGATAATGGAAAGGGAAGAGCTTTAGGGTTGTGACTTTGTTGTTTCGGCTGTGTAGTGTGGTTGTGGCGGTGGTTGTGTATGAAAGGTTGATAGTATTATGTGTAACAAGCGGCAAGGGTAATGGTACTGTGGTGGTGGCAGAATTAGGTACGCATGGTGATGGTGGTAGTGGCGGCAGAAAAAATGGGTATGGTGGTGTTGTTGGCGGCGACTGCAGAAGTAGGTATGGTAGTGTTGGTGTTGGGCGGTGGATCAACTGAAACATGAAGGGAAGATAAATATGGTCAAATCTTGACCTGGTTCCCACGTGTCAACCCATTATTGGCAAATGCTGATGATGTGGCTGCCATGATGGGAAAAATGGGAAGTTACAATTTTATCCCTGAAAATTTGACGGGCATACAAGAAATTGGAGTTCTGCCCGTCAATTGGTAAATTAAACACAAATTAAGAAATAATGAGGTGAATTGAGCCAAAATTAAAACCCGAAGGTGAAATGCGCACATACCTTCAAACTATAGGGTTTTATGTGCAAATGATCCAAAAAAAAAGATGATTAGAAATTGAAAGAAAGAAACTAATCAACATTGAACTGCAACAAAAGTAATTTTGTTGTCAAAGCTCACTAAGAATGGAACAACATCATAAAGCAAGAGGAATGCATGCAAACCAAAGTATCCAAATAAGAAAACAATTGCATGAAAGGCTCTAATCAGGCGTCTGGCGATGTAATCACGTAGAAGCTTCAACTGGGTCTTGCAAACCCAATGCAAACGCCAACAAGACTGACTAGATGCTGGCACTAAGACACAAACAAAAACTTGTAAACAATCACCATTATGTCCACATTTTCAAGTTGCAAATAGGGTAATTAGATTGCTGCAAACAAATCTCTGAAAAGGATTGGCAAAACAAGATGCAGTATGAGGTAAACTTTATCCAGGAGAAAATTCTCTTTGCAAATGGAAGGCTGGGCAAGTCAGAGTATCAATAAGCCTCGCTGTTGAGTTCACCAAGGATTATATGCATAACCTCTTTCACTCATATAATTGTCTCATCATCCTTGTCAAACCCTTACCTCAGAATCACTCAAAAACCATTGTGCTAATTTCAAATGAAAACTTTGAACCCAACAGGTTATCAATGGCATGGTAATTAAAAAAAATTTAAAAAAAAAATTTAAAGAAGGGAATGGGGGCAAGTCAACAAATAGCCTCAAAGTTTGAGTTCAAAAAAGGAATTCACCCTTTCATACATCTAATTGAATCATCATGCTTGCCAATAGATTGAACAAAACAAAGCAAACAGTACCAAAATCAAAGGATTGTCATTTATCTCCTACCGTAGAATGAGACATTTGTGAATTTCTTCAAATCTGACAGTCCCATCATTCAAACACCTAAACCTTCCCAGTTGGTTTATTTCTGGGAACTCCTCTTGGCCTAGACTTGTTATCAATCCCAGAATTTGGCACTTCCAAACTTTTCTATCAAGTGTAAGAAGTAAAAGTTTTCTAAGAAGAAGATACGAACCTATTCAACCTAACCTTCCTTCCTTCGCCATTATCCCCATTACCACAATCCAGGCCACACCCACACCGTGGACACTCCTCAAATTACTGACCAAAAATTTTGTCTACGCAATCCCAACAGAGAATTTGAGCTCTCCACCGTTTCGTCTTACCTCCATGCTGTTCAACCACAGCAACATCACCTTAGTGGTGACGCCATTCAGATTCTCCAGCTTGTCCCTGGATATCACCCCCTTTATGGTGGACTCGTAGCTGAGTTCGTCATTATTCTCTAGTTTGAAGCTGCAACTCGCAAGTGCTGTTCTTATGAACCAAGAACTCGCCAGTGGCATGGTTCAAAATCATAATTGGTCACGCCCTTCGAGAGGTTTCCAACGGGAAATTGTATTGCTGCAGAGCTTCATAGGTTGACGTTTGAGCACCGCCGGCGTCAAGGAGAAAAAGGAGAGAGAGGCAGAAAATGGGTGTCCTCTATCCCTAGAAGTTATGATAGAGAAAGGGAGGAGCAAGTTACCTTTAGGTCTTCATCATATTGGCCATGGATGTTGTAATGGATGGAAGACGAGTGGAGAGACAGACAAACGGAAATGAAATACCAAAGAGAAGTAGAAACCCAAAAGCAATGAGCTGAAACGGTGTAGTATTGAGACACCCAATTGGCCGCGTTTTTCATC